>VZUI01090169.1:0-31785 GCA_013401135.1 Cettia cetti
GATATAGATATAGATATAGATATAGATATAGATATAGATATAGATATAGATATAGATATAGATATAGATATAGATATATAAAATTGAAATATGTCACATATATATATACACATAAGTAGCTGCAGAAACATGCATATATATTTTTTCCTCTCTGTCAGCTGGGAGTAATTTTCTAATCCATCAGTCCGCTCTTCATCTAACTAGTCTGCCCCTTTCTAAATGCAGGAACACAACAGGGGTCTCGATTTGATAAGCAACTTTGAACTCTTTTTTCACCATTCATCAGTCAGAAGCAGATCAAGTCAAATGGAAAGGCAACACTGAATCTCCCACAAACATAAACACATAGGATGGCCAAGTCTTCCATCCTGGCCTCTGAAGCGAAGAATCAAGTATCAGTTACCCCCTACTCTTACATTTATGCAAATCTTCATTAGAACAACAAATAGGAGTAAGAATGGCAGCTAATTAACCCTCAGTCATACACACTGATTAAACAGCGCTGGAGCACAGCTGCAGCTTCATTGGCAAGCGCTGCTATTCTTCTCCGGCAGGCTGAGCAAATGAAAAGAGGTGTTTGCTCCTGCCGCTCCTGTCATTCACACAGTAATCTACAAAAGCCATGGAGAGAGTCTCTTTCCTCCCTGGTTATACATCACTGCCCTTTGTTCCCTATCACTCCAGGCAGGAGCAAGTTTGTCCTTTTTAAATAACTCATACAATACTTTACTCATAAGCTGTCTCAGACCCTTCACTCCTGATTATTATTAATTGTCTCTGTTTTGCTTGGCAGTATCAGCCAGTAAACTGTATTAATGAAAGATCTGAATTTTGTAACAGCTGGCTGACTTTTCCATGGGGGGAAGGATGTTGTAGGGTTTGTGTATGACTGAACACGTGTGTATTATCTGGGAGTGCAAGAGACCCAAATGTATCAGAGGAGTGGGAGAGATGGTGGGATATACTAGCCCAGTCCAGGCATCAGTGTTTTTCTCCAAGGTGGTCCTTGAGGCAGCAGCACACCTCCCTTTCTACAAATCAGGACTCCAGTTCTGTAAATACTTTGGCATGTGCATGAGCTACCCCATGGAACCTGATAGATACACTCATCTGCATGAAACTGAGGTGAGTGAGTGAGTGAGTGAGTGAGCGAGCAAATGTTTATAGGCTCTATGCTTGAGTGCTGAAAATGCCTGCTTCCAGTGTTAGCTTCTAGGGCTGGCCTGTGTGGGCAGTTAGTTATTGCAGAGCAACTCCATGTGTGGACACTCCTCACTTTGAAAATGTATTAAGTTACAAAAACCTGTCTTGCTTGGACTTAAAGTCAACTATACTTTAAGTATTCAAGCAGAACCTGGGGAGTGTAAATTCCCACATGCCCTTAGTCCAACGAGCTTTCAAGTGCAGATCACCCCTGAGATTTTGTGTTTTACTAAGTTTGAAGTGATAAGCAAATTAAATTTTTATAGTAACAGAGCTGATGCTGCTGCTCTGGTTTAGAATGGGTTTTTTTTCTCAGTTGATTATTGTATCCAGGCCCTGCCAAAGGTTCTTCAGCCACAGGAAAAATATCATTTGCAAATGCTTCAGAGAAAATAAATTGTAACACTGCAGCACTTTTCTTTGCGTGGCTTCCTTCTTCACATCAAAAATCTGAACTTGGCTGGCCTGATTATCCCCGATGTCTGAACAGTCTTAACATTGAATCATGTCTGCTTAATAACTGGCAGCTAGATTGATTAGAACATCAGAACAAAGCCTACCTCTCCCTCACAGCAGCCTCTTCCCTTCTGGTGTCATCCTCTGTCTCTGACTCCTTACCATTTTTCCCATGTGCAAGTTCCATGGTCAGTGGTGATTTTATCCACCCAGCTGACATTCTGGAAACAAATGTTTTGCTTCTGCTCCTGGCCCTCTTCCCTGCATGTCAGCCATGCCCCTCTGTGAGCTCCTGCACTGGGGATGTGCCAGGGGGTGCACAAAGAGGATGAGAGAGGCAGGCTGAGATGTGGCCAGCCACGAGATTGCTTTCCCATAAACATTAGGCTGAACACTTGGATGGCAGCTGCAGCCAACATAACTGCTGAAGGGCTCTACAGAGCCTCACAGAGCTTTGCTCTTTAGAAACCTCTGCCTGATTCCTAAACTAAACTGACTCACAGAAATTTTATACCCACTTGTTTTTAAGCAAGTCTTGTCCTATACCTTAAGTGACCATTTTTCTGATTTTCACTCCTGGTGTACTAATGAAGAACCATCCTCTTCCCTTGTTGTCTTTATTTTCTGCACATTACCAGACCTGTGTCTGTGAGCCTCCTTCTGTAAGAGAGGCTGTCTGTTCCCCTACTCATCCTCACTGCACTCATCCTTCCTGAATGTGCCTGACTCTTGGAGTTCATTGGGGCATGCGGCACAGCTAGAGAGACTAACCTGCTCATCATCACCGTCATCCGGGTGGAAATATTTACTGCTCCCTGTTGGATGTGCCTATCTCACTTGGCAGCTCCACTGAAGGTTATTTCTGTCTTAGCCCTGTCATTTTCACTGTTTGTCTGCTTTTTAACCCAATTGAGTGAAACAGTGGAGAAAGGAAAAGAGGAAAAGGAAAGAGAAAAAAACAAAAAAGAAAAAAAAAGGAAGAGCAAAAGAAAGAAAAAGCTTTTGCTAGAAAGGGCATTAACCTCTGGTAAAGGATATGCTCAAAAAAACACATGCAGTACCCACTTCACTGGGATCAGCACTAGTCAAGTTGGTTGCTCTGCTCTCAGATACTTCAGTAACATGTTATCAGTGTAAAGATGCTTGTCTGGTTGCCTTTTAAACTCACCAGAAAGTGTGATGCAGTTTATTTAATGTTACATCTAAAGTTTTCTATGAAGGTAGTTTGAGGCTGAACCATGTGTGTCCTCTCAATAAATGTACTTATAAGAGTAATGGAGTAGCACTACATGACTTTGATGTGAGACCCATCAATTTTTATAGTAGTTGCAGTTGCACAGCACATCTGAGAAGTAGACTATTTATGTTAAAAAACTCTGCAACATACATTGTGGCTTTCTAATATATTGTACCCTGGTTAGATGTGGATGTGCTGTTTTTTACAAGTACTGCCATGAATCATGAATTTACTAGATGGTTTCATACTTTGTTAACCCACATGAAGTAATGTGGCTGTGCATTTTAATGACTTACATTTATCAAAGCATAGAAAAGCAAAGTCAAAGATCCTAAGGTTATGGAGATCTTTATGTGTCTCTCTAAGGGACACAAGACATGCTTTTAAAGCTTTATTCATATGAGTCATCCTTACATTTTTCCTTTCTTTTCCCCAGAAACTTCTTGGTTTTATCATAGGCAATTTTGGATAACATGCTATTGTTCCTTTTCTGTTGCAATTACAAGTTATCCATGTGGTTTGGCATGATTTAGGTCTGCCAAAACTTTCTGCCAAAGGATATTAACACCCTTACATACACCTGTAAGGTACTGGTATTTAAGAAAATGGGAGATGGGATTCAGTTATTACATTATTCTTTTTCCTTTTTTTCTTTTTCCTTTTTTTTTTCCCCTTATCGTTTTCCTAAGGGTGTGCAAGGTTCTGTACTCTAGTTGCTGAGTGTATAAAATCCCAGTTCTGTCATCGTTTCCAGAAAAGGATTCAATAGTGTAATTTAATGCATATCTTTGATCCTCAATGGGATCTAAAACAGCACTTTGGAGAGTGACTTTTCAACATAATCTTAAAAGCCCTAAAAGCTTGAACGGTATTTGCCCTGCTACAAAGCTGCTGGGATTGCTGCTGTTTCCAGAACCTCTGCAAAACACGAGTAAGTGGGGAGATTTAAGTCAGACAACATGCAAGGGAGGGAATGGAATTAGTGATTTCTCAGACCATTTCCCTTTCAGACAGCAGTGTACATTCTTGTAGGGTAGTTGGTGTCCTGCTGCAATGCCACTGCCCTGTCCCTGGCAGGATTGCCTTCAGCAGCCATTCCCAAAGCCAGCTGTTGGAATTGCTCCAGCCAGGGTTTATACCTCCAAGTGCAACATGGATAGATCTGCTATCTAGAAAGTTTTGAGCATCTCCACATTTTGAATCTGTATTGGTATGTGGGAAACTTAAGCTTCGTCCAAATGTTTGTTCATAGCAATTCCACAATCTCTACAAATTTGCATAAGGTATTGACAGGTTTTGACAGAAATACCTGGAATACCCAATATACAACACAGTACCCATGGAACTGGCTTCTGCATACCCCGAACAAAGGGGAGTAGTGTCACTTAAACCCTCTCAGGAGAATGCATCTCCCACCAGGAGATTGAGTGAAGCTGCCAGATTCCTTTGATGCCCACTGACACACTCCATGCTCCTGACACTGCTTTGGGCTGATCATCTCTGACACAGGGGCACCAAGAGCCAGAATTGCCACTGCCACTTAAAAATCAAGTGTGTGTTGATGCATCAGGTTCCACAGGAAAAGCTCTGCTTCTTCAGCCAGCAAAGCCCCAGCCATACCAGCATGCATTTTAATACACTAATAGATGTCCACTGTATCAATAAAAAGATCTATTTTCAGAATTACTGTGATACTTGAAAATGTTAGCCTGTCAAAAAAAAAAAAAAAAGCTTAAAATAAATCCAAGGCAGCTTAATAAAGGAAAATGTAACATAGCTGTAATAATAAAATCTGTTCCAGGCTGGAGCATTTGGCTCTGAGTGGGAATTTGGCTGACTTGTGGTCACAGCTCTGCTATTTGGCTTCCACATTCAAACTTTAAAATAGCTGCCCAGCCCTAGGTAATGAAGAACAGGTCCATGCTCCTCACCACTCAGCAGCCTGGATGTATCTTGGTTTCTTTCCATATATCTCAATCCAGCAGGAAGCATGTACCATGTTCCCCCTCATCTGGTGCTTCCCCATGGCAGAGGCTGCTTTCTGTCAGTGCTGGTTCACATCAGGTGTTCCTTCTGCAATTTTTAAGACTTCCCAATTATCATTCCTTCTTTTCCCCTCACCCCCAGTTGTGAAGTGAATTTAGAAACTCTGGATGACAGCAAGTTCAACGGATGAGCCACTTCTCATTTTCCTCATCCATGTAATTTTTTTTTCCTTAAAACCATAATCTGCACGTTTTGCTACTATCAGAAACTGCTTCCAATCTGATTTTTTTTCTTTCTCATTTAACATCTTATCAGCTTTGTTCAGCTTATCAAAAAGGATTCTTAGACTTTCCTATGCCCAAGTACATGCTCTTGTTTTTTCTAGTTAAATTTTGTTTCCTTTTTGAACATTTTTGTCAAGATATATAGAAGACAGGAAAAATATAAGTACTCATTATAAATGCTCCTTAGAATTATAAATACTCATCCTTTAATAATCCATATTTGAGTAGATTTTTCAAATGTGATGAGTATTCTGGAAAATGACTGAAATACTTTTAAGTTGATAAAACAATATTAATTTGCCCAATTTTATGAGGCTGGCTAAGCCCTGCTACTTTGATTCTTTCCTGGCCCCCACAGGCTATCAGGTGCAATGTCACAACACAGTACTATCAGACATACAGCAAAACAATCTCATTTTCCCATGTATCCTTTTTGTAAGCAGCAGCAGGTCGTGTAAACAATGAAATTGCTCTGTTGTCTGAGATTATTTATATTCTTTAGCTTGGAGCTGTTTTTTCCCTTTTCTTCAGAGTTTGTATACTGTACTCTGTCAGGAAGTGGGCAGGTTTCTGGGCTGTTTCAGCACAATGAAAAACACTTTCTTTGTATCTGAAACAGGAAAATACTCCATGCCATGTCACTCAAGCATGGCAACAAGTAACACAGAGTAAATGAAAATCAAAGCAGCCAGGAATCAGTTCAGGGAGTTATGTTTTTTGGTTTGTTCCAAGATGCAACATAACCTTTCTGTTCCTTTTTATGTCTCTGACGTGAGCTGTCTCCAGACGAAACGAGCTCACTGAGGGGGCTCTGGCTCAGCAAAGGCAGGGTGCAGTGTGTGGTTACTCTGGTGCCTCAGTGCTGCTGGGCTGGGAGCACAGCAAATGGGTGTTCGGCATAAAGACCATCCTAATAAATTGTCTAAGGGAGCATGAAAGGAAAATGCAGCATAAAACTGATGGGGTTTGTTCTGCTCTCAGTGGGTGCAGAATGACTCTGTCAAAGGTGCAGTTGGCTTGGGAAAAGCATGAGCAAATCGGATCCCATCAATTGTGAGGAAGTTCTTTTTGCAAGAAAGTATCTGTGTATCTACAAATACTGTACATTCCCCTCCCTGTTCTGCAGAACCTCCTACATAGGTAAATTTACATATTTGCACTGATCATACCATAGCATCTAGAGCATATTTACAAATGCTTGGTAGCTCATCAGTGCTTTCTCTTTCCATTCCTTTTAAAAGATACTCTGTTAATACCAGTTATGCTGTAGTGTGTATACAATACTAACTTCTATAGTTTGAATCACTTACAGTTTCTCATATTCTGAGCTAAACACACAGTACCAATACATTAAAGGCATTTAGGCACCTAAAGCTGCTGGCTAACAGCTGGCAGGGTTTTCAGTACTTTTCCATGGGATTTAAACATCTGAAGTCTCACTAGGAGCCCCTCAGCACTGCCAGGAAGAGACTTGCTGTATACATCTGGTCTTTAAATATTTGCAGACACATACACCTATATGTCTTAAACTCTGTGGACATGATCTAAAAACATGAAATTAAACAGATGTAAGTGCAAGAAATGCAGCAGCACATTATGAAATTGCATATAGATATGCATTGAAATGGAAATAATTTCCTTTGCCATGAAAAGCTGATGAAACTGTTACAAGATTTGTTCTTATCAGTTGAGTAAGTCCCCTCAACATGAACTCATGACTGTGGGGATTATTTTAACAGCAGGAAAAACATTTGTGAACTGTCATCCCTTTAGTAATTCTCAGGAAAATATGTCTTGGGATATCTCCTAATTATGTGTGCAGGGGGAGGAGGCTTGGATCAGCATTACTATTGATGTTGGCCTAAATCATTGCTCTTTTCTGTTGCACTTTGACAACACCTTATGGGTAGAAGACCATTATTTCTGAGCATAGAGGCTTTTAGTGTGTTTAGATTTGGACTATTCAAAGCTCACAAGACATCATTAAAAAGATTAACACAACTATAGAAGTAAGATTGTTTAGAAATACTTAGTTTTAAACCCCCCCATTATGGTTTCAGAAGTCTACAGTCTGTTTAATTTTTTTTTTTTTTTTCTGAAAAGTGTCTGGAAATATTTACATAAGAAAATTAGAGGGTTTATGTAATTTAGAATGCAAATGGTAGAGATTACTTTTTAAAAATAAAATCTAGATTTTGTGGTATCCAAGGCATGATGCAGTCATTAGCTATAGCTCCAGATGCCAGTCACACACGCATTTACCCTGGGTTTTGGTTTTTTTCTGATGTATCTGGAACTCTGCAAAAAATAATGACTAGAAGGAGTACAGTCATTCTCTAGCAGAAGACCAGTGCTACTCATTGAGTCAGGTACATTGCCTGCAACAGCTCATCCCTCAGTGCTTCAGAGAAAAGTGTAAAAATTCCTCAAAGCACTTTACTCACACAGTAATACTCAGGAGAGGAAATTCCCTCCTAGCCACAGCTAACAATCAGATTATGTGCTGAAGCATGAGCAGTAGAGCCTTTGCAATGGTGCGTGGCCAAGTTTTCTTTTTTGAGTTTCCTAAATCACCTTCTAGAATTCCTACACTATACCTTTTGTGTATTCTTAACAATTTGGTGTTTAAAGCATCTCCTTCCTTTTAACTTTTGTGAAATATGGTGGGGTTTTGTTTGTGTTCCTTTCTTGCCATGGAAAAGATAAACAAGACCACTTTTTTTTTTTTTTAATCTTCTTTACCAAATTACCTGTCACATCTTATCTTGTGTTTTTTTCCTTATTAAAGAAATCACCTTAGATTTCAACCATTCCTTAAATGGAAAACGTTTGACCATGCAGTTAATGATTTCTTGTCCTTTTCAATAATGTTTCTGTTCCTAATTTGTTTTTGCTTAAGGAGATGTGAGAAAAATTGAACTTCAGACATAATAATAGCCAACCATCAGTTTATTAAATGGCATCTGATTAAGTCAGAGATTGACTAAAATCCAAATCAGTGAAGAGGCTTTGCATGTCTGTGACAAGAAATAAATGTAAAGGGATGTAACTGGCACTCATAAGAAAAAAGAGTCTTGTCACAACACTTAACTGTTCCTCATTTTATTATTCCTCTGAAAGGGTTTCTAGAGCATATAAAGTAGAGTCTTACCGCTAAATGGAAGTAAAGCTGGAAAAATATACACCTGACTCTGGGGTTTGGGTTTTTTTACATGAAACTTAGAAAAGCTATACACATAAATAAATACACATACTGGGCTTTTAAAGTTTGTTGATTTCAGCTCAGGAAGTTTTTGCACGGAGTTTCTTTAAGCTTAGGCTCAACCATCATTAAATTAAAAGTACTTGAAAAAATGCATGAGTGAAGGAGGCTGCAAACACAAAAAGCTAGAATTCCTTTTCTTTCCAATAAACATGTGTAATTTAAAATACTACCAGTGGATGTTTCCTATGCCCATGACCTCAGAGAGATGACAGGTAATTTAGTGCATACACATCATAAATCTTTGTGTGAACCAAGACCAAAATAAGTCATCAGTGTTGAATGTTTAACAATGTGAAGTATTTAAATAAAGCTCTTAGTTATTCCCCTATATAAAACACAGATTTCTACCTTAATTTGAATGAGTTCCAAGGTAGAAAGTAAACTGCCTTTTAAAATACACTCTAATGTTTTACAGTCATCAAATGTATTTTCTTTGTCTGCCAATATAGATGTCTTTAATCAAACTGGAATCTTTGTTTGTTTGTTTGTATGAAGCAGATACATCTCTTGCAGGCTTAACCCATTCTACTGAATATACTTTTCTCATTTATATAAGTGTTTATGTTTAAAGGAAAAACACATAAAATTAGAAGATCAATAAATTTAGACATCACATTCTAATTTCACAATAATTTAATCTAATATTCTTTATTCCCAGCCAGTAAAAATAGCTCAAATCTCAGATGGAGTAAACTGGCATCAGTCCTGCTGAGCCTTTATACTCCAGATTTTTCATTTAGACTTTGTTCCATTTTACTAAATGGGGGTTTGTTTTGTTTGTTGATTTTCTTTTTCCCTGTGTAGTTTTTTTAACATAAAGGCAAGGACAGATTTTCAAATTTCTTGCCATACATTTCTAACTGCCTAAGAACCACCTGCAGGATCCTAATTAGCACAACTATTTTTAAGACTGATTTTTCCTGTTCCTAAAATACAATTATTTTTGTTTCACCATAGAAATCACACTGCTCCACATTCTTTAAGCTCCTGAAGGCAAGCCTGCTACATTTGGCTAACAGATTCCCCATAAGAATGTAGAGTGAGTCCTGAAAAGCAAAATTTATAAGCCTGGTTATGTTAGCTATTAAATCATTTAGCCTCTCACTTTCTTGCGTACGATTTCAGAAATTAGTATTCCTGAGTCATTCAGATTCTACCTTCAGAGATGATTTACACCTCTGCAAGACATGTCTCTCATATTTTGCATGGCTAATTTTCTACATTATTCAGCAGGGGAGGAGGAAACAGTTGTTTGTTTTTTACAGTTTTGCAGATCTATCAAAGGCAACAAATAAAACAAATTATATGCAGTGTGTGTTTCAGAATCCCTATTTTCACAGCAAATTAAGTTCAGGTGCATTAGATGGAGTTGTAGACAACTACTTAAATACTAAAATATACGGTGCAATTGTCCCAAATTTAAGATAGGCTGTAATGTAAGATTTCATATTCATGTGGGATACAGAAACAGAGCTTTGATTAATAAATTGTTTGTAGAATTTTCCATCTGTATAAGGCTTAGAAAAAGGCCCTTCTATGGAGTGGAGCATTTACAACTCCAAGATGAATTAGATTTCAGACAATTCTCAGAGGCTGGAATCCTCGTTGCTTGGGTTTTTATAATATTGATTAGATAAAGTGGCTGTATAAAGTGCCATGAAAGTAGAACTTACTGTAAGACATAATATTATAGTAGCAAAAGGAATTCCTTACTGACCTTCCTTGTATTTTTCATCTCTACCTTGTACAGCTGTTTTCTACAGCTCAGTCTTAGGACTCTTTATGCCAATGCCTGAAATCATTTTGCAAAGTGATTATCATTTAGTCAGGCATGCCAGTGGAGTCAATGTGACTTTTCAGGCAGGAAAGATAAGATTTCCAAATAAAGTTATTTCAACTGTTACTAAATAAGAAATTGTTGCAGTAAAATATCACAAATTCAATATTTTTTCAGTATTGCCATGTAACTTCATTACAACTAATCCAGAAGTAAAACTTGCCTACGTGATGAGTGCTACTTATTTTGTAGCACTACTACTTTTAACCTGTTTTTTTCCCTCTAGTTCTGTTAGAACCTGTTCATAATTAGGCATAATATTTATATTCTGAAGTTGTTCTAGAAATGGATAGTCCAGTTGGTTGTTAAAATGGGGTTATTTTGTCACTCACCTCTTGGTTCCTCAGTCATTGCCTGTAGAGACAGGGAATGGAGAGGCCTGACTGGTTTTTGTGTTATTGGGTAACAGTAAGAGGTGTGTTCATGCAAGGCACACCTAAGTTCCTATTCCTGTTCCAATGGATGTTTAACTTGCCAAGGGATTTCAGGCCCTGGGCTATGAAAGAGTTTTATTTAGTAGGCCTTTGGAAGGGATAAAATTCTTCACTAAACCTGCCTTTTGTAAATAAAGGCCTCTTGTATTCTTTTGACATTTTTATGGGATTCTAAATAGCAGTTTTGGATTTAAAATTGACAAATTAATAATGAGGTTTGAATTTAAATTTCACAAATTAATAATGAGATTTAATAGGACAAGAAGGGGAAAATCAGATTAAACCAAAATAAGCAACATTTACAGCATATGTAGACTTTTCTCTTTTTTAAGGGTGAATTGCAATAAAGGTAAAAAGGGATAGGTTCAAGAGCAGGATTCAGATGACTTCTGCATCTGGCCTAAAATGGTATGTTTGTTGAAGATTTTTGATATTGCTCACATTCAAACACTCTTCTAAGAGTGAAGATAGCTTTAGGACTCATTTTTCTCTCAGTGTCTAAAAGACCAGACTGTGCAATAACACCTCCTCCCCTCCCTGTCCTCTGAGAATCCACGTGATAAGTGGATCCGATAGGACCTCCTGGTTTTCTTGCAAAGCCATCTACCTTTGTTGCATGTGATTTTAGGATGTCTAACCCATCACAAAACATGGTCACAGAAAATAACTTTACCCACAGTTGCTTAGGGGTTAAACTGTTTGCTCAGGATGTGTAAGACCCGTGGATCAATCTTTTGCCTGGAGGAGGTGATTAGTGGGAAATAAGGAGAAACAAGTACAGAGAAAAACTGGTTCCATTATCTTTAGAGGGAAGAAATGCCAAACACATGAGCATTCCTACAGGGTATCTATCCCTCCCTTAGTGAATCTTCAGACATACAAAAAAAAAAATCACATCCACGGTGCTTTTCTGAAAATACACTTATGACCCTATGGATAAACGCCAGTTTAATTATGGGTCTTAGCATTTTGGTTGCTTGACAACACGTTGAGATCCGAGGGCTGTGATTTTCTTATTATCCACTCACAGCCATCTTCCACAAGGTAAATGCATATTGCTGTAACTTCTTCAAATTTTATCAAACCACATGCCATGTAATGTCTTTCAAATTAAGTTCTACAATTACTAACACCTTTTTTATTAATTTTTTTCTAATAGCAACGGCTGCTTCTCAGTTGCGTTCGTTATTATGAACAGACACATTGCTAATGTATCTGTGCTTTTAATATTGAGACGCATCCAAGCATCAAAGTGAAGTGTGTTATTTCAGAATTTTAATTGTTCCAGCATACTGACACTTCTAATAGGTGCATGTTCTTCCTTAATTAAAGACAACTCTTCAAGATCAGTACACTGTAGCTCGCTGATCCATGATTGCCTCAGCTAACTCCCAGTAAGCCAATAATATTTATAGAAATCCTGCTAAAAACTGAAGACTGAAGAAAACATCTTTCTCTTTAAACAAGAATGATTTCCCTTGGCAAGATACAGAGATGAATCACTGCCAACACTTTCCTTTAAGAGCTGCGTTAATAAAATTGGGCCAGATAATACTCCTTATTTCTGAAACATCTTTTTCTTGGGCAGCCTCATATTTCACACGGGTCTGTGGTAGGTGGCCTGACAGCAATCAAACACAAGTCTGGAGAGAGGAATGAATTTCTCCCTCCATGCTTACAAAGTGGATATTTTAGTAAATGGATGTTTCCTAAACTAGATTTGCAGAGCTCTTTTATTTTTGAAGATAGGTAACATTTTTTCCACAGACAACAGTTTGGACATCATAATCAAGTCACGTATGCCTTAATATTTGTGTAACTGCAATCATTGTGCAAACTTAACAGAGGTCAAATGTATTTCTGGCAGTTCTACAAAGCTCAAAATTTAGAGTCAAGTCATGGATAGCAGGTTTTTTTTGGGATGTACATGTGTACAGCCATATTTATGAAAGTATCCTGGAAGATACCTTGCATAGGTGATGGAAAAGCTTTAGTCCAGCTTTACAAATGGGAAGCTAAGGCACCACTCGACTTTCTTTCTACATATATTAGAATGTTTCTATTGAATGTTGAGAAGTGACCAGACAAATCTGTAAAACCAGTTCCTGAAATGAGAAGAGGGCTTCATTATATGTCATATCGTGTGGGTTCTACTGTGAACTATAATTTTTAAAATTGATATTAGCTTCATTGACTTTTTTCCTAGTAGACATTTGATCTTTCTAGAATTTGCTTCTTTCTCCTCTAGTGATAACCATTTTTCTTCACTGAAACAACTAATTTTATTTGTTCTCTTTTTTTAATACAGTGTTTATTGATCACTTTATCATTCTTCTATATTGCTTTCAAAGAGGCCCGCAGATGGTTAAATACGTTCTGTGTGGATAGTTGAAATTGTGATTTTGTGAAAGTCAGGAATAAATTGTAGTTCAGCTTGTAGACTGTGTAAAGCAATTCAGAGCCCTGCTACCACCCTTTGTTCTGCCTTGAATCAGGCTGTTGTTCCAGTTCGTGCGCGTGTGTTGATCAGGCTCCCAACCGCGAGCTCGTTTTATTGCTGCACAAACAGGGATTAGTGCTGCCGCGCTCCTTTTTCGCCCCTGCCCCGGGTTTGAGCACTCTTTTCAAAGGTGAAAGGTTAGTGGAGTAATTCAGTGTGCCACTTCACCTGTCCCTGCCTCCCAAGAATTACTTAGTCTGTGCATTATCATTAATGATAGCAAAAGAGAGCAACACTGTTGCTCTAAAATCACTGAAGGATGCATTTCGCATATCTCATTTTCTTCATCAAGACTCACAGTATCCTGTACACAGTCTTCTAGGAGTTCACTGAATTTGAAACAGGTGATATGTGGCTAACTATGAAAACTTCCCGAGGCAAAGTGACACAATAAATAAAATTACTCACAAACAATTCATCTTCTCTTAATCCCTTCCTCCTAGAGTACTAAATTGTTCTGTGACATATTTGGTATAGCATGTCTCACACTGCCTTTGTAGTTTTCACTGACTGGTCTTTTTATAACACTAACCTGGATATCACTGAAAACAATGTAAGAAAGTATAATTATATATTAAATAATTTTCAAATGAAGTTTAAGTGTGATTTTGGTGTGAATTAAACTGTCAGCATTTGCTGTTAAGAGAACTGGTGTTTCAAAGAAGTATTAGTTTCTGCTCTTGCCCTGGTCCTACTTATTTTTTTAGTTTGCCTTTTAGGGCTTAAAGTTTGGTACAATATTTAAACCAACAAAAATTAGATTCCGAAATCTTGGCTTTCATTGCAAGCCAGTATGGGAATATATTCTGTCCTGTACTGCTATTTGCAATGAAAGCACCAAACAAAATGTAGTTACTGAAAATATGAACTTTTATTCTGGGGATGTTTGGGTTTGGAGTGACCAATCCTACCTGTGCTGCTGTATAAAAATTACTTCAATGCATGTATCCTGTAGATGACATAAAGAGCATATCAAGTATTCCTTAAAAAAAAAAAAAAAGCTCAAGCACTCCATATTTTTTACTTGAAAAACAAATACAGCATAATATCTGGTAAGAGAGGCTGTCCTAAAAGAAACAAACAATAAAAGTAGTATTCCCGAAACCAAAAACACTTATAAATGTGTAACTGAAGTTAAAATAACTAGAAAATTTCTTATTTGTTTCATGTCACACATTCTGTCCAAAGAATAGGGAACATTTAAGTTTTGCTGACTGCTGTTTCAGTACAGGTAGTTCGGTAGAGCTTCTCATTGGGGTGCCCTCACAGCTATGGCATTGTTTAGTTCAGGAGAAGGAATAAGACCTTTCAAATTACATCTAACCTTTGGAAATTCTTCCACTTTAATTCTGCTCTTCATCTGGAGGCCAACTCTTTACAGCCTGATACAGAGCTGAATCTAATCCTGGACCAAGAAAAAAAAGTACATTCTAAATACTTGGCTGAAGAAACTGTGGGATTTTTATAGGGCCGTGGGTTTTTTTAGGTTTTAAGGTACTCCAAAAAGTCTTTCTGAGAACCCACTTGTGGTGGTACAATAACTGGCTCCATCAGCTGTTCTCTATTAAAACTGCAAAATACTGCAGTGGAAATAAAATTCTGCTTCATAAATGCTCATAAAAAATATATAAAATGCTTACAAACACCCGTAAGGTACATTTTAAGTCTAAATGTGTGTCTCTTTAACCATGTTGGCATTGCCAATTGGAATTTCATTGCATATTGTGTGGTTGATGGGGAAGGCACATTGAAATCAAGCTGTTAAACACACCATCTCCATTTTTTATTTCACTAGAGTATGTTTGCTGTATTTTTGAAAGAGCATTGCAAAGCCCAGGAGATGAATTCTGCTCTGAAATTGCTATTTGCTGACATAGAAATAGCTGTAAAAATACAAGCCGAGAAAAATACAGTGTAGCAATATATTTTCATTTATTTGGGGGGAAAGTAGCTTTTAAAGAAGAATTATAGTCTGTCTTCTGAATGATAAAGCAGTTTAACTAGCATTAAACACAGCTGAAATTTTGTAATGACCAAACCTCAGCTCATCCAAATCCCCAATAGCATTAACTCCCTAGAATTGAACTGTAAATTTGATTAGCCTTACAATAGACATGAGACACAAATGTTCTTCCTTATACAGTCATATTAAGTGGCTGCAAAAGAAGATGACAAGGTATTGTAGAGCAGTGCATCCAACCTTTTCAAGCTAGGGACAAGCTCTAGCTCATCCAGCTTTCAGAACCACATAGGCAGGGGCAGTTTTGTGAATTCTGATATAACATAAGGATTACATATGGTGAGGTGAGGAGGGATTTAACAGCTGCAGTCTTCCTGTAAATCATCCAGAAGATTTTTTTCATAGTCTAGTTCTTTGGATTGACATTTTCCTTGTAAACTACTGAAATATAGCTTCTGCCCTTGCCTGCATAATATGGTGCCTTTTTTATATATTTTCGTTACTCATGCACTGTCCTCTGACGTGAAATTTGATCTTGTAATTCCTGGTGTGTTAACATTTTGCATGAAGTTAATCAGAGTACAGGATAACAAATTTCCTTTACATAAGTTGAAGGTTATGGGGGCATCCTAGAGTGGGTTTTTAGAAGTTTAAAGTCTGGGACTGGAAGGAACAGTAAATTACAAAGCCATAAAGATTTCTGTGTCCACAGAGTTGCAGCAGCTTCTGCAGTGAACTGAGGGTGTTGGTCACAACACGACTTCCCGTGCTCCCTACATGTGGCTGTCACAGCCAGTGCCACCCGCAAACCTTCTCCAGGGATCCAGTATCAGACAGGATCACAGGTCACCCTGCCTCATCCAGGCTGGCACGGCCACCAGCACCCCAAGGGCTTGGAAGCCCGTTCCTGCCCACAGGACAGGGAAGGAGCCATGCACAGAGTGGGCCATCCCGGCTCTCAAGCCAGCCACCACGCATCTGGTGGTCCAAGAGTACATTTCTCCTGCCAGGCCACGAGTTGCATAGATGTGCTTTTTTTATTAATTTATTGTGGGTTTATTTTCATTTCTTTCACTTGATTGTTTCAGTAACACGTTCCTGGCTTAGCTTTATACTCCTATCCCCAGGTAATTGTCATTTGGACACAGTCCTGTTTAGAGTCAAATTCTGAAATTAGCCCTGATTCATTGGTGAATCATGGTACTTCGTTAAGGAAGGAAAAAAAAGTAAAAGCTAGAGCAGTTTACTAGTTATAGAAACAAATTTCTAGCATCAAGAGTTAAACCACAGATACATAAAAATGGAAAATAAGAAAGTTTTATGGTAGTGACAAATGGAAAAAAAAGAAAAATGTTGTTATGAATTTTGAGATCAAATTTTCCTTTTCATCTCTTAATTAGATAGTTTTGGCAGCAGTTGTTTTATAAATACATATTTGGCCTTACTAATGGATATTTCACAATAACCCTTAAACAGCGCAGCCCAGCTGAGCACCAGGTGGTGCTCAGCCATGTGCCACATAGCTTAGGGGGGTAAATGGGGACCATTGTTTCTTCCTCATACTTGGTATTCTGTAGGATTTCTTCCTCATACTTGATATTTTGTAGGACTTGGACACCATAACAAAGGCTTGTGCATGTTGGGAGTTAAATATTTTAATTGTTTTAATTAAGATGTTTCAATTTATCTTGTAATCTCTGTTGTGGCCCATCACGGGGAATGACGTAGCAGTGGTGACTCATGACTCATGAAGTGTTGAGAGATGTGTGTGCTTGGACCTGCTGGCTGGAGCTGACCACACAGATGAGGGAGAGACCAATGGCATTTCTGCAGCTCACACACTGTCCTTACATCCTGTGGGGCAAATGCAGCATGTTGCTTCAAATTGGCCAGTGCACCCCTGGTTGGGTGGCTCTGGTCTGAAATTTAAATTTCCTGCCTCACCAGCTGTCCTGGCTTCCCAAACAAAGCAGTTGAGTGTCCTGATGGCTTTATGGTTTCACAGCAACTGCTAAAATACGCCAGTTCTTTAAACACCTATTGAAGTGTCATTTTTAAAGTCCTCATAAATATCTACATGTGACACACCTGCAGACCTTCTGACAGAGATGCGAAATAGCTGAGCCTCGTTGTCAATAACTTTTCTATTCCTTAAAATAAATTCCTTGCTCTCAAATAAGCAAGTGGCTTTCCCAAACTGTGGGTTTGGTTTTTTTATTCAATATTCTTATAACCAATAAAACATACAGCCAAACTGAAAAAAAAAAAAATCAATGCCATTGCTGTAATTACTGAAAGTACCTTTTAGTAGCATTCGCTTGGCAGCTGGCTTTGGGTGCAGCTGGTCCTGCTCATTCTACAGCAAGCAAGGACCTCTCTTTGCTTCCACGGTCCTGCTTCATAAAGGCAGACACCAATGGGGGGGAGACACTGGCTTGGGGGAAGCACCTGAGATGATTGATAGTTGATTCTCAGGTCACTCAGCAGGGAATTACACACCTACAACAAAAGCTTTGTAGACATGTTACAGGCCGTCGCCTCCACTCTTTCAGCTGCCAAACAAAACACTGCAAAGGCTTAAACATACAGATAAATAAACAACCCTGTTCTTTACATTACTGGACTTGAACAGGATTTCACACCTTACCAAGAACTCCTCTCACTAATTCTTTCACCCCAAAGGAAAGGAGACACCCTCCCATGCTGGGAGGAGGTTGAGGGGAAGAGTGTGTACCTTCCAGAGCCTTGTAAAGATGTATTTTGTTGAAATACTTTCTTGGTTCTAAAAGGAGATATAGATGAAACCCCACACTAGGAAACCAAACACTTTAATTATCATCCAGGCTTGGGGATGTTGATGTGATCCTCAGTATCCTTGCAGTATGTCAAGGAAATCAATTTACAGCTCTCAATGTGAAAAACATGCTTTGCAGAAACATTCATCCTGCTCATAAAAAACCTTCCGAATTTGAAATAGATAAACCTTTACTACAGAACATCACTGTTCACTAACTCATACAAGGTTTTATAAAGACCTCAGAGGCATCACTTTAAATATCCAGTAAACCTCAAGAAGAACTTGCCGCATTCCAGATCGTAATGCTGTGACATTCCTGCCACCCTTCCCAGCTAGATGCCTCAGAGGCCAAACCCCACCTTCCCCTACAAGCATGAAAACCAGGACGTGCTTCAGATTTTGCTTCAAAGATTCCTTTCAAGTTCAACCTTTAGTCTCCATTTCTCCATGAGTGTGTGGAAGTGTTTCTTTGAACAGGGGCCTTGTGTCCAAGGAGGAAGTGGGAATTTGCAGCAGCGCTATCACGCTCATTCCCAAGCTACCATTACACTATGACAAGGTTTCCCTGCAATTTAGGGAAATCTTTTGAGAAGATAAATGTTGCCCTTTCCTATTGCTCAGGTTCCCCATTTACCCTGCAGTGCTTCTCAGACCTCATTCCAGCCACAAATAACTTTTTGCTACTTAAGTGCCTGTAGACTGTTAACCTCCTGTTTGCACAGGCCCAAATCCCTCAGATAATCCCCTACACAGTTTTTCTCCCTGGCTGTGGAGTTCAAGGTGAAATACTTTCTAGTCTATGACTTTTAAACTCTATCTTAGACCAGATACACTTCTTTTACATACATGCATGTAAAAATAATCAAGCCCAGGCCTCCTCTGAATATATTAAGATGTTAAAGGTAAGGACATGCAGTGTGCTCAGACAGAGACTACAGGGATTTAGTACACTGCACTCATAGTGATAACTTGTCTTACTAATTTAGAAGGTGCAAACTTAACATTCAAATCACAGGCTCTTCCTGAAAGTGCAGGTTATGCATGGAAAGTGAAAGAATTTGTTTTATTAGCTATTACTCACTAATATTCGGTGAGATTGGCACTCAGCCAATCAAACTATTTTTGACTAAGCCAACATCTTTCCCCTATCATAAACTCTTATTATCAACAACCAAGCAAAAAAGCCCAGATTTACTCTGCTTGACAGAAGGCCTGACATCTTGTCCCAGGAATTTCAGTGGTTAATAGTGCAAGCACCACACTCAGATTACAACTGTACTGAGAAAGCCGATGCTCAATGCTCGTATTGTTCAATGGCACCATCTTCAGACAACAACAAAGCTGATTATTACCTGGCTTTCACAAGAAGTCATGTTCGTCTGTCCTAAATCAGGGAAAAGTGTGGTATCAGTGCCTTTGGACTTGCATTGTACAATCTCAGAACATTTACTGTTGCAGCAGAAATATGAAGAATATGGGTTCCCCTCAAAAAAGGGGGGAAACTATAAATTTTATCTGCTTAAATTGAGAAGTGAAAAATGTTGTCTGAAAAAGAAAAATGTTGATGAAATAAGGTCACTTATGGGAATGTCTTGCCTTGGATTGTGGGGGGTATTTTTTAGGGGACTGATCTGATTGGTTTTGATTAATTATTTGTGAAGTAATTCGTAGATCCACACTATATCATGCAGCATTCTGGCCATAAGAATGTTCAGAAAGATCCCATGAATTAAATAACCCCAAATATTCCCAAAATTTGGAATTAACTTCTGTTGCTTTGAAAACATTACTTGCTGCCCTAATTCCTTATATTTCTTTATGCTTTGAAACTAAAAGTATTTTTTAAAAAATCAACCTGATAATAGAAATAGAGCTCATCCTCTTCTTGGGTGAGAATATGAATAGTTCTGGAAGTCTAATACCGTAAATAAATTACATCACCTGAAGGTGAGTTTTAGCTCAAAATAAAATTATCAGAACATTTTTTTATGAGGTAGAACTTAAGCAAATTGTTTCCGTTATATGTTTATGAGACATGTATAGCTAATTACCATCCATCTCCCCCTCATCTCCTTCCTTCCATGCTTTGAAAACAAGGCTGGTTTATGTAGGCACCTTGTTCTTGCAGTTAGACCTGAGAGAACTGAACGGGTGTGGATCTAAAAGCAGCTTTTTCACCCTCCTGAGGCCGATGTGCATTTGACAGTTTGTGTTTCCTTTTCAGCTGACCCCCTGGTTGGAAGCATTGCCACTCAGTACATGACTAACAGAGCAGAGCACGACAGAATGGCCAGACAGTGGACCAAGCGATACGCCACATAGGAACCTCCTCTAGGATTTGCTGGACCTGTGCAAGCACATTCACTAAGTGCATCAATAGCCCTTCCCTTCATTCTTATTTTTTATTAAATTTTGAACCATTTTGTGACAAAAGGTTGTCCTTACTTCCTTTTTTGTTTCGTTTTGGTTTATTTTTATTTTTATTTGTTCTGGTTGGTTTGTTTGGTTTGTTTTTTTTTCTTTTGTTCTGTTAACTTGAAAGATGTTTCCCTCAAATGTAGACAGGGAATTTTGGTTATCAGTGCAAAGAATGTTGGATCTGTAATAGTATAGAGCTTTATCAGAAAGCTTTGTATTAATGTGTGGGGTTTGTTTTTTTTTTTCATGTGGTTTTGGGGAAAACAAACAAATTCAGAATTATATCTCGTTTCTACTTAAATGTAGTGTTTAGGGTTATTTTTTTGTACTGAAGTCTTTAATGGTGGGTGCATGCTACTGGGAACAAGTTTTGTATAAAAGCTTAAAATCAAGAATCACTGTGCATTACTAAGACTGTGTTTATCACTAGCCTTGTGTTTCCCACACAAAAGGCTATTGCATTGAACAAATTAATATGTATTTTGATTTACTTAAAAACAGAAAAAAAAGTGCTTGTAAATTTCTTAGGGACCTGCCACTTTTGACTGTGGATCAGTTGATGTACACTTGTATTATTAAAGCACTCAATAAAACACTGTGGCTGATAAATGCACTTCTTGCAGGACGGTGCTTTTGCGTTTATGCAGCATAGGCTGCTTAGTCTTCACATAATATAACTGCAGGTTAAAAAAATACTTTTAGACCTGAGCTATTCACTTCTTCTCAACAATGTATTTCTTAACTTAGAATTCTTCATTGTGTCTTTCTTCATATACAAACATCTTCCAAATTTCAAGGCCTTTCTTTCACATGTCTGTGCTCAGCCTTGCTATTCAGAAGCCTCTTGCTGCATCTTTTACACTGTGGCATCACCGTATCTATCTTGTTACATTTAAAATAGTTGGCAATAAAAATAGCCTTGCAGTGAAAGCAGAATATTGATGTTGATTTTATACAGCAGGCCTCATTTTGCCTTTCTCCAAGCTCTTTGACTGTAAAAGCAACTCTTATTTAAAAAAAATAAATGAAGGTTTTCGATGGGAAAATTGAGCCTACTGCACCAATCATTCCCAGCACATTCAATGATAAGGGTATTTCTATTCAGATTTGACCTTCAGGCTAATTTTAGATATGCAGCCATGGAAGGAAAACTTCTACTTGGCTAAGGAAATGTGTGGGTGTTGTGATTTAGAAAATATATACTGTGATGCTGATAGCTGAATGTTCTTTGTGTTGCAAGGCATATTGGAAAACCCCTGTCTCATATAATTAAATGTTACAGATGCTATATACAGTGCTTGCTTGCCCTCTCCCCTCTCTCCTTGCTTCTTACATTTAAAGATCTTATCTTAAAGAAGATATATTACAGCAGGATCACATACAGGGAGACCCAATCCAACCATCATGAAAACTAAAGCAGTCAAGGTGACACCACAGGGCCTCGACACCCACCACTGCATTGTCCAGCATTTCCAGGCTCTTTTGTTTTTCTCTTGGTCATTTGTTAGTAAACTCAGCAGACATTCAGCTTCAATGTGCTGGTGAGTTGCCCTCTGCATGCAGAAAAGCTGAACGTTGATGTAGTTGTAGATGGTCTATAACTACCACCCCAAGAACTACAGGGATCTCAAAGAAATAATCAGACTCTCTTGATCAAAGCAAATAGAGAATCTTTGGGTGTCTGTAGAAGCCAAGTGTTTACAAGCCCAGCCATACAACATTTCGAGGTCAATGGGTCCTAAATACAGACATGAAAGAACAATGGCATTTCAAAAACAAACAAAACACAAACCTAGACTTCTCTGAACCAGTTCTTGTGGTTCAAAAGCTGTGCACTTCAAATTTGCAGGTAAGTTGCCCTCTCTGTGGAGCTTTACAGTCACATTGTCCTGGATAATATAAAACTATTGACTTAAGAACCATGAGGACCTGAAAGAAATAATGAGCAAGGACCAACCCACATTGATTAAAGCAGATGCAGAGTCTTCTGGCATCTGCAGGAGCCAAATCTTTGCAAGTCTGGCTATAAAACATTCTCCTCTGTTTGCAAATCTGCTCTATTTGCCTCCCAAGTAATTACTTTTCTTCATCTGCTAAACCTGGGAAATATGAAGCATTATTTAAAACCTGCTGTTGTTGCTGAGGAGAAATGAGCCATCCCCAACACAATTCAGTCTGCCAATAGAGGCCCAGTAAAAATAAAGCATTGGCATAATCTCTTTTTCTCCTTTTTTTTTCACCCTGGGTCTTGGAAATAATTGCACTTTATTTTGTCTCACGTTTGCTCTTCAGATCCTCTCTAAATTTAGCTTATTCCTGCTTCTTTTATGATAGATGATCTTTCTCATTTCTTCTAGTTGGTAAAGTTTGTCTGCTGTTTTCAGACAGCAGGGTATGAAGATCTTCAAGTGACTTGCACGTACTAAAACATCCAATAGCATACAGTTGGCCTAAAACCACATGCAAAGGCCATGAGTTCAGCAAATCTCAGTATTTTCTCAGGGACACACAAATGCTAAAGCTGGGGCTTGTTCTTTAAAGACATCTTACAGCTGTTCTGAATTCAACTGCAATATCAAGTAAACAATATTTAATTTCCAGTAACCCCAGCTAAATGTCACTGTTCCATACCCTTTGGGTTCAGCTTGGATGAAGCAGAAATCAGGGAACTCTCCAAACTGCATTCACCATTCACGGATTACTGAAGTGGCGTTCACATACCCCTTTCCAACTGACCAGCTGATTTCCCTCTTCAGAAAATTGCAGAACAACAATGCTTAAATCAAGGTTTCCAAACCCGTCCTGTGTTTTTGGAGATAGCATTTCCAGGCTGCTGCAGGAGTGAGCAGGGCCATAAGCCTTTTGATTGCATGCATTGTGGGTGATTGCAGCCAAACAGTTAAAATTCATTACAACCAGCTGCTGTGCCATGAATAAGGCAGGAGAAATTCCTCCTGAAAGATCTTTGTTCAGGTTTTCATATTGTGGGCTGCAGATGGATGGTCATATCCCGTGCCCAAGCAATGGATAGCAGCTCACAGTCCTTCTTCCCTGCCACCCTGTGCAAGGATAGCAGGGGAATATAAAACACCAGAGGGGTTGGGACCCATAAACCCCAGCACTGGGTTCCTCCTCGGAGCCTTCTCTACCTTTTAGATTCTGTCCCAACACATGCTTTGAGGGCAGTGCATGCTCTAGACACTTTCAGCATGCTGGTACTGTGTGCCTTAATCCCTTGATTTATTCCCCTCACTCACCTATTCCTTCTTTCTGGATCCTTTCTTCTGCCTGATGAATTTGTTACTCACAGCTGAGAGGCCACCCAAGACACTGATCCTAGTTCAAATACCTTTTCCTGAAGTTGCTTGAGCATAGTAGCCCCTCCGACCCCTGAAGCAGATGCCAAGAATCTGCTCCCAGGCCCCTCGCGATCCCCCTTGTCTGAGGCAATGTCTGTTGGAACAGGAAAGCAGAGGTGGCTGCTGTGGAGTAGGAAGATGCCTTCAGGCAGTGCATTAATTCCCAACTGCTCCAACTCCAGTGGCATCCTGGGGTCCCTTTTCTCCTTCATAGTTCTCAGAAACTTGTCTCTGAAGATGGACATCTTACTGTGGGCCTGCATTTTGAGTTGTGAAAATTATAGCAAAGACCCAGTGAAAATACTGTCATCTCCAAACATCCCGCCTTGGCAGCCACAGTTCCTGCAGAGCCAATTCTCCCTGCTGGTTTTAATCATCATCCATTGGTTTTTCTTCTCTTCTGCTTTTCATTCCCTTTCATTTCTCCTCCTATCCTTTCCTCCATGACATCAATACTACATCTTGATGTTTCCTTCTCCCTCCTTCCCTTGCCTCAGTCACAGCTCTGTTCATGGTCATGAAGACACCACGTCTGTAACACTGGAGCTGCTTGAAGTCCCTTGGTTTTTTAGGTCTTAGAAGCAAGAAAGAGCTTTGTATGAATTAAGCACTTCCTCATTGTGCCATGCCTGGCACTGGCTATAAACGAAATCACTTCTCCCACACACATCATTAGCAGTAATGAAATCCGGGCTGGCCTCCTTAGCATGGCATCCATATGCAAATGAATTTCCTCAGCTCAAAGGATCTGCAGAGCCAATGCATGGCTGCTTGGGATGCCTCCTGCAGCCTCTCTCAGGGCACAACTGGAATATATTTGGGGACTACTACTTACCAGGAAGAGTTTTATGATACCTTTAAATCCATCATTCTGCACCCTAATTCCGTTGTGAACTTAGTAGGGACTTACAGCTCCCTGGAATAATGAAAAGAGCAAAGCAAAACATCCCTTTCATGTCTACTTTGATTGTGAAATAAAGTAGTCATGGACTATGTGAAAGGTTAAAACAAAGGCAGGGCTACTAAAACACTCTAATCCCTTGCCAGTCCTAAATTAGAAACCCCCCACTTCATGTAACAGCTGAATAAAAGACTAATTAATTTCTATAGACTTTGCAGAGCAAAGTCCAAAAACCTCATTGTCCAGGTGACTTAATAGTACATGTGGATGATCAGATTATGCATTTCAGGAGAGGTTTTCAAGGGAAATGCATCCGCTAGGAAGACCTTTCCAGCACCTTCATCTGCCCACCTCAGTCAGGCTGCACAGAGGACTCCCTCCTTGACAGTCCCTTGGGAAACAAGGGCTGGAAACAAGAACCTCGGGTCATTCCTTTTTGTCACTGCTCCTCAAATACACTCACTCACAACAGGCATTTGTAACTGCAGAATCAGTGCTGGGGTCCCCTTTTGTGTCACTGAGGACCTTGGGGTCAGGCAAAACAAAGGGTCACACTTCAGTTTCTATGAAATGCCTCCTTTCTTTCCAGTTGACTCACAGCCTTTGTAAGGCCCTGAATGGAGCCTCTTCACATGAATGGGGCTCCTACCACACGTATTTCAGTACAGCCCTGCTCCTTTGTCTTAAACCTGGCTCCTTTCACTTGTCTTAAACCTGGCAAAGGAACTGCTTTGCTCATCAGCTTTGGAAACACCTTGCTGATAGCGCAGCTGAACTGTGCGCTTGCCCACCTTCAAACTTTTCCATTTACATTTCTTGGACACCTCTCAATTATATGAACATTTCTCTAGTATTCACTAGAGATGCTCAATGCCAGGGATCTGCAAAAATCCTGCTTCCTTTGTCCTTTAGATCACATGCAATCTTCATCTCTGCTCCTCTCTGCTGCTCCCCATTTCCTATATCTGCTTCTTCACCCAGGCTTCAGGCACCCAAATCCCCTGTTTAGCCCAGCAAACACCAGTCACCTCTGCTCCAAACTGCTTGCAGCCCAGCGCTGTCTCAGCGTGGTGCTCCAACATCACACTGAAGAAGGGAAAAGTCCCCCCCCAGCACTAGAGATTGCACCCATCTTTGCAAAAATAGAGATGAAAGCCTGCTTAATACTCCTTTATGTGGAAGAGAATGTAATCTTCCTGGTGCTAGCACTTACACTAAGGTACGAATCCTCTCTCTGCACTTCTCCTGATCTGAAAGTCCACAATAGCCCTCTCCTTTGGTATTCCAATATTGCAAGTAGTGGCAAAACAGTTTGTATTAAATGCCCTGAATGTTGAATTAATAAACTGTCTGAAACTTCCCCCAAAATTTCTGTGTGGTGGTAACTTCATCATCTTTTACACAGGAAACTAATTGAGTAAATTAAAAAGTCGCTCCTGTTTCCTCTTCTGCTTCATTAAGTATTGTCCACCCATTACCTCTTGCTGCTGTTTCAAAAGAAAATCTTCCTGAAATCTACTTAGAATTTAAATCCTTATTGCAAAGCATCAAAGAATAATCATGTGTTCTGTCATATCAAGGTAATCTAATCAGAAAGTCTCATAGAAGTATTTATATTCATACATTTTAATGATAATTTAATAATTTATAGGCTTAAAGAAATAATCTCATTCTCTTCTATTTCATAATATATATCATGAAATACTATATTTCATTACCATGTACATTTGCCATTTTATCTACTTAAAATAAATGCAGATTGGAATAACTTTGATCAATAATTTTCTAGTGGAAGAAGAAGACTATTTCTTTTGCAGTGCAGCATGTGCAGACTTCCTTGTCTTAAAAACATAATCCTATTTGTAACTTCTTCCTTTCAATTTGAATAAAAGATTGAATGAAATCTGCAAACAAAAAAATGCCAGTAGTCACTCAAGCCCTGTTAACGTGCTGGTTGAAGCTGTTAGATGTAGCCATTCTCTCTAATTTTCAAAAGTGGCACTGGAACTCTGGAGGCAGAAGGACAAAAGATGCAATCAAACACCAAGAAGAAACAAAAAGTAATTAGAGAAATAAACACTGCAGTCATGCACTACAGTAGTGTATATACAACCTTTCCTCTCCTCTTCCCTCTGCCTCTCCCCTGCCAAGCCCCCAGGAGCAGATAAGTGTGTGTATTGTTGCATTTTTAATATACATATCCCTGCTCTGCACACATGCTGGCACCTGCAGCACCAAAGAGGGTTTGGTTAAACCTCCAAATGCCCCCAAGGATGTGGTGTTGGGTGAAAGCACAACCACTTCCAGTGCTGCACAGAAGGGTGGTTCCATCAATGCAGAAGGTGAAATTAAAAAAAAAAATAATTCTAGCAGGAACTAATAGTGAGGCACTTAGGAATTCAAAAAGGGGGAAATGTCAGTAGAAATATTCTGTAGGTCTAGCATAAGTAAACTTATCTGAATAGGTGAATTAAGGATCAAAATGTCACCTTCCAGTCATAAATGATAAATTATTATCCCAACTACAGAGCAGCTTTTCCCTGCCTAGTGTTGCCCTACACCGTGGTAAAGCACAAACTAGACACTTCCACTACACACCCAGTACATAGCTCTGAAATTTACAGATTTACCTTGTCCAGTGAGAGAGAAACATATTGAAATGTCAGTTGCTTAATCCATACTTGCTATTGCACGGTTGAATAAGAATGATTAGAGTTATTAGAAATATTTAAATCTGCTAAAGGAAAATCATTTCTCAGGCTGAACTTCCTAACACTAAATACTCGTCTTTTAAAGACCTGTTCCTCCAAATAAACATTGCTGCTCCCAGAAAGCAGCAAAGCCCATCAGCAAGGACAAAAAGAAAAATATCTCGTCTTTATTAAATTGTTTGGGAAAAGTAAAATGCATTAGATTTGCTCATTCTCCAGGGAAGTAGTAGGGTGCTAAGTAGTAGTGGCTGAAATTATTTCCCTTTTCCCTACAGCCACTACCGCGGTGCTCCACCCTTCCTGAGCAGGAGGGACAGACCACAGGACCCATGCACAGTCTCAACCAGCTTGCTCCATGGTTACATTCGTGCCCTGTGAGTTACAGACAACCTCTAGGTCTGCACAGCCATCCTTGATCCACAAAGCTCAGCATGTGAAGATGTTTTTCACAAACAAGTTCTTTCATATGGTAGGTAGTTTTGTCCAGGGGGGAAGATTTCAACAGCATTTTGTAACAAACCTAATATAAAACTCATCAGAAAAAGTTATTAACTATTTATCTGTGTCACCAGTACTCCAAATATTTGTACATGTAACTCTATTTCTTGCATGTGTATGAGATCTCTCTAACCAATCTGATCAGTTGGTCAAATAACTTTTATCCATTATATTGTTTTTCCTACATATTTACTTGGTTTTTAAGTATTTTGCTTGTTAAAGTGCGTACCCTCAGTATGAGTTTACTTTAATTTCACAGAAATACTTAAAAAACAGTCCTGCGTGGATTTGCCACACAAACGTTGCAACACTGAAAAGCTGAATATAAAACATCATGTAAACTTAAATTAAATTGTCCTACAGGAATTGATTTTTATTGTCTCAGCTGACAGAAAAGCAAAATGTAAAAAACACACTGGAAAGTAAATTCAATTAAGTGCAGTAATCTGGGTGTCATTAGTAGCATAAGCAAAGAGAGGTGTTGATTTACTACTTCTTGTGCTTATCCTGGTTCTGGTGCTCTAAGCAGCTGCGCTCTGCCAGGAGGAAGCGATCTGGAAGTGGAGGATGAGCTCCAGAGATTTTCTGTGTCCTGTCCTCTGGGCCTGATGGGCACCACAGATGGCCCGGGAGGTGGAAGCTGGATGGGGAGTAAGGGGTGAAGACTTTCCTTGCTGACCAGGTCATGCATAGACTATGAAAAAAGCTGGTTGCTGAGCCAGGGTAAGTAGTTTTACTTGAGGTTAAGGAGAGCTGCCTAATGACATGATTCCATTTCTATTTGTTGAAATTTGGCTGCAATGTTTTTAAGTTTCCTTTTTGGTTCTCCTAGCTTAAATGTGTTCCTCTTCTTCCTGAATTGGCTCCAGCTAAAACCGTGTATTCTGAATGTGTGTTTGAGCGACAGTGTCATCTGAGGTTGTGGACTGGAGGTACCAATGCTTCTGACCTCTCCTGTCACATGAGGGAAAAAAAGAGATAGCATTATGAGTTTTTCTATGTATGAGCCTTTTTGCAAAATACAAAGCTGTTTTGTTTCAGCAACTGAAGCCACAGGAGGTGCCTCAGTTCTTAGATGACAGTTGATAAAACCTGAGGATGTATTTTCCGTTTCAGGTGAAAGCTTACTGTAAATGGGAGGGATTCGCCTGCAGCTTAAAGGACAGCCACAGAAAGTATGAGAGACCTGCAAAGCACCGTAGCTTTTAAATCTGAATTGAAAGAGAGATGATCTCTGGGAGGTAATGGTGGCCTTGAATCAACTTCAGTTCTTGTGCAAATGTCCTCTGCCTCTACACTTCTCACTCACTCAGGGTGAACTCAGATGGGCTACACTGTCAGTCTTGTAACTTTCATTTTCTCATGTTTTTCATAGACTTCACAGGTTATTGTTGTGTCAGACTCCAGATATAATGTATACCATTACACCTGTGGAGATATATATACTGTTAATATTAAACATTTTTTTACCTGTTTATTTTTTCTTCTTTTGGATTTTTTTTCTGTTTTGTTTTGGTTGGTTGGTTTTTTTGTTTGGTTGGTTAGGCATTTGTTTGTTTAATGGTGTTTGTTTGATGGGTTTTGTTTGTTTGTTTTCTGGCAAGGCTAAAAAACCAAAACTCCTTGGATGAATCCAGAAAAAGTATCTTCTTGATTAACTTGTGGCATCCTGTGAGATCTTTCAGACCAAGCAGTAAAAGCTGACAAAGTGAAGTGAGTGATAATATAGTAAAGTGCAAAGTATTGCACAACTTCAATACGGAAAGCTGCCTACCTGGCCTTGAAATGCCTGTATGTGTTAATTCTGCCTTAGAGAAATTGATTTATTACCATTCTTTCTCTCTCCAAAATCTCCTTCCATCTCCTTCCACAATGGGCAAGCAATGTTCAAAACTGTACTATTTTCAAAGCTGGTGAGAAATAATTGAAGTTGATTAAAAGAGCAAACTTAGAGGGTTTAACTTTACTCTTAGGAAAGCCAAAGCAAGTTTTGCTATTTGTTTGAGCCTTAACAGGGTGAGAGAGGGAACCGCTTTTTATAAATCTTGTGGTTTTCAACATAACCCTGGCTGGTTCAGATTTAGCTTGGCCTTTGAACAACTGGGCTCTGAGTTTTACTGTCATATGAAGTTGTGGGGAGAACTAGGAAGTGGCTCTGACGCTAACCAGTGTGGAGCTTCCTTTGGGTTCTGCTCAGCTCTCCCTAGTGAAAATAGCCAGAAAGTTCCAATGAGTCTGAGACTGAACTCTCCACATTTTCCAATAGACAAGTCAAAACTTGCCCTTGGTCCAAAGTAATGGGCTCTGCTGGAAGTCTGCTAGAGCCAAGAGTTAAACCTCAGTTTCCCCATCCCTTAGATGTGGCACTGATTTCTCCTATCAAAAGGCTTACTTTTGTCTGTTCAGTAGGGGCTACTGGCCCATAAACAACAATTTTCTTTCAGTTTAATTAAAACACTTTTGTCTGCCAAGATGCCATCTAATCTATCTTTAATTGTATTGCCGGTCACGGCTCATTAGCCCTGTAGGCACAGTGGTCAAGCTGAAATACTAAACAAGTAAACACTGATGAGAACAAGTTGTGAAGATATTTCATCAGTTCATAAAATGCATAAGAATGAAGATTTTTTTTTCCTCTTTTTTGAAGGAAAAAAACACCCTTCCAGCAATGCAGAGGTGACACATTCAGAAAAAGGAAAGCAGAGAGCAGTTCAGGCCCCTATCTTTCAGACTGAGGGTTGGGGTTTGACTCTGGCTTTGGCCTCAGCATTGCAGGGATCCTGTCTTCCTCTCAGTGCTGCCCAGCAGACCTGCTCTGGCCTGTTCTCCCTACTTATGCTGTGCCACTTTGTGCAATACTCCAGTTTTAAGCATGCAAGGATTCTTTTTGGTCTTCTAGCCTCTCCACAAGATTGCTTGGTCTTTTGTTTGTTATGCAACAAACCCATTGGTTTTCTGTCTTTTCTCTCACCCTTTTGCTTTTCCACATTTTTTTGTACTGTTTCCGGCACTGGTTTGCCCAAAGCTGACTAACCAAGGCTCTGTGGAGTTTGCATGATCTGGTGAAGCACACTACTTCCTTTGCTTATTTCCTTTCCTTTACCACATTATCAGAGGTTGTAATATATGATAATGTACATGAGACATAATTTCTATTTATAGGTACAGACAGATGTATATGAAGTGTGGAAGAGACAGTGCTGCATAATGTATGAGAAAACTTCTTTACAGACAAGCACTTATCTTTATATTTAAGACTCTGTCTGTGTCACAAAACACTGGTAAATCCAGCCTGGGAGAATGGTATCCTGTCAGAAATCTCAGCTGTCTTCTTGCTATAGGGCTTTGCTTTCTCTTGCCTTTTAAATTTTTTTTTCTTGTCTTTTTTTGTTTTCCTTTTTTCCTTTTTTTTTTTCCCTTTGCATTTATTTTTATTAGGTGCCTTTGAATTTCCTGTAAATTGACTTGTATGTCCTCCAGAAAGATCCGACTTAGTCCTTGGTATCCTTATACTAAAACAGGGTTTTTAGAACGACCAGGTAGAACAGCTGCTACAAGGCCAAGGTTGAAGGAGCCTTCCCTAGGAAGCATGGTTACTGCTCAGCTCTTCGATTCTCTTCAGCTTAAAGCTTTGTCTCTAATTCTCTATCCCGGATTTTAGGGTAACAGGGATTCAAATGCATGCAGAAGCCTGAGGCTATGGCTTGACAGCACGGCTTAGATGATCTAATGGCTCCCTGGTGTTGAAAGGGAGAAGCCCTTCTCACCTCCAGCCATGCATTTCCATGCTGGTAAGGACTCTTGCTGAGCTGAGTGAATTTACTGAACCTGCAGAAACCGTGTGTGTCTGTGTCTGTGTGTGTGTGTGTGTGTGTGTGTATGTGTGTGTGTGTGTGTGTGTGTGTGTGTGTGTGTGTGTGTGTGTGTGTGTGTGTGTGT
>VZUI01090172.1:0-45084 GCA_013401135.1 Cettia cetti
GAGGGAGGGGATTTGGATTCCACATTTCCTAAGGAGGTCCTGCCCCTCCTTAGCAGATACCTGTCTTTCAAACCGAGACAACTACCCAAAAATTTCGCTGTCTAAGCAGTGGGTGATATTGCCCACTTCTTGAACAAGAAGAAAGAGAAAATATATCATTTTGTCATGAAAATTTGAGATGTTCCTGGTTTTCACCACTGTCACTGACTTGTACTTTTTACCTCAGTCCCTGCATTTCAGTTGGGTTTCTTCCTAGTTCAATGTCCTAGTTGCTGGAAATATTGATTTGGACAAAGATAAGGACTTAATTCACAACTATGTTTTAGTAAATGGCTGGGCACTTTTCTGGTGTGGTTCTCCAGTTTTGCTCACAGATAAATGTATTTCATCCATTCTTGGTTTGCCTAATTTATTTATAAAAAGATCACATCAGCCAGTATCAAAAATATAATGAAAGACGAGATTTATCACTTCTGTTGTTTATTCACAAGCCTTTAACCTCATTATATCTTTTCATAAAGAAAAAGGATTGGTTGGATGCAATTTTGTTCTCATTAAATCCTTGCTGACTGCTAATAAAAGGGTTTGTATAATATCAATAGTTTCAAACTTTCAAACTTTTGGTATTTTGTTTTAAAACCTTTCTGATCATTTAATTTAATTGCTAAGGCAAACTTCTCTTATCTTGCACAGATGAAAGTACAGGTACCCCATGATGTAGAGAAGCACATGGAAATTTCTGTTGCAAGAGGAGGATAAGACTATACAAATGATTTTAAGGAATATATTTCTAGACATGGGATAAAATAATGGCCAAATTCCATAACTTATGATCAGAAATGAATCTGAACCTTATGGCCTTAGCAAGCAACTTGCCAAGGTGAATTACAAAAGCTTAGAAAAACTTGGTTACTTTAGTCAGTATAATTTGAGTTGTGAATATCAACAGTGACTGTTGTTATTAAAAGATATCTGTCTTGGGTTACAATATGTAATCAAAAATGTGTATTCTATTTTTCATCTGTTAAAACCAGTTGGGGAGGTGTTTTCTTTATCTCTTGTATAACCCATTCCTCATAACTACAGGGGGGAGTTATACTAATGGGCCAGCTGTTAAAAGCAGGTGGAGAAATGTTCCTTATCTCTTCCACAATCTGTCCTCCTCCGGGGGATGTCTTCTGGTAACAGGCCATTAAGGCTCACCATGTAACTGATAACATTACATCATCCCATTGTGAGAGCCTCTACCCAGTGGGGAGAGCCCAAGCATTCCTACCTGGATATAAACTGAGAGTCAGGAACTGTGAGTCAGGAACACCAGGCATCATGTTTTCCACTGGATTCCAGAGGAAAACCGGACCCATCTCACCACCACAGGACCCTTCTACAGGATTATCTGTACTCCAACAGAACCACGTCTGTTACTCCAGGAGGATTTATTACTTCCAACACCCTGACAGCGTGTCACGTCGTACTTCTGACTCTGTCAGGGTTTCTAGGATTTTTTTGTTTTGTTTTTTGTTTGCTTATCTTTTTGTACTAATACATTTGCATTTTTAATATTCTTAGTAAAGAACTGTTATTCCTATTCCCATATCTTTGCTTGAAAGCCCCTAATTGCAAAATGATAATAATTTGGAGGGAGTTTACATTCTCCATTCCATGGAAAGCTCCAGCTTTCCCTGGTAGACACCTGTCTTTCTAAAGACAGTATGACGGGATTTTTAGAAAGCCCTGAGTAATTTAAACTCAATAACTTACATCAACAGTAGACTCAACAAAACCCCAAATGGATACAGCAAACATGTAAATGTTCCTCACAAGTAAATCAGGGCTGAGTATACAGGGAGGAGCAAAAACTATTGATAAACGTAAATAATGTTGGTTATTTACAGGAATACAGTACAGGAATATAACTGAGGGAAAGCCTGTGTGTTGAGGCAGGTACTGTTAGCTATAGCAGGTATTTTATATTTGTAGAGTACTGAAATGTCAGCAGTCTTTTGGGCCAGTGTAGTAATAGCATTTAGAAAGGAATAATGACAACCACTGCATGTATCTTTCATACTTCCATGCATCAGACCACCATGCATTTAGTTTTTCAAAGTGACTGGGTTGTCCCTGCAGCACTGCTGGGAAGGAAAAATGTTGTGTTTCATAGAGGAGTTGTGACAAAAATGGGCAAGGAAGAGGGGGTAGGTTACACACTTGGAGTGCCAAAAGAACAATCCAACATAGAATCCATAGCTGATTTATTTTGTTTTTCTTTTCCTGTTGATGGTGGTGGTTTTATTGTTGTTATGGTTGGTTGTTTTGGGGGTTTTTTTAGATCTGGCACAGAGTGACTTGCAGTAGTTGGCATAAGAAATCAGTGAACATGACTAGTTTCCCAAATTTTTTTAAGTGTCACACTCTGGTCTTTGGGCTATTTTTAATGCACACTTTTAACTTGATCTCAGGGACTTCTGCACCCTCTCACAATACAAAACCTAATAATCAGTATTATTTCCTCTTACACCTGTTAAAAGAAGCCAGGGACAACTTAAAGTTGCTTTTTCAAAAGCACTGGGTGTATCAGGAGCTGTGGCTTAGAAGGACTTAGAGACAGCACCTCTTTTAAGGACTGCAGCTGTACCTAGGGGAGCTGCATCCAACAGCACAGGATGCACATATCATGCTGGGCCTGGGGAACAGGTTTTTCTGGTGCAGCCATTAACCTTTCTCTCTTGGGGATTTCAGCTCTCATTTTACAACTGCTTGCTTTTATTAGAGACAATAAGTTTTGTGAGTGAGAATGCTATGTGGGTTAGTATCAAGCTGGGACACACTCTTCATCCACTGTTAGATTTTCTCTCTACTTTTTCTTATGACTGCTAGGAAATCAGCAGTAAATCAAGAAAATAGCACAGACGGGGCATCCATGATTGATCAGACTGGCAACATGAGGGGCGTACTCCTGCAAATGCTGTGGAGCAAGACATTGATATATGTATTTTTGTTTCCTGGTGGGGAAAAAGATATTTTTAGCAACTAGTAAAAGGTAAGTGAGTCATGAGCATTGGATAAAGCAGTTTCCCTGACCTACTGCTTTCTTTTTATTTTCTTTCTTTTCAGTAGAACCCACATATCATTCTGGAAACGGGAATGAAACAGAAAATTAGTGGAACATGCTTGTCATGAAAGTGAGTTACTTTGAGGAAATACTAGTTGAGACCAGCTCAAAGCTCAAAGGTGAGTGGTGCAGACCCAATTAGCTATGAATGCACACCTCCAAAATACTGTAAGAAGCTGATTGCTGCACAGAGCCAGTTCAGAAGCTACCCCTCTCTCAGGCTCAAAGACATCTACTCTGGCCTTGAGTTACTTTGACACATTGGCATACTGAGAGCACAACATGCTAGTTTGTGCCCTCTAAGCTGACAAACTAGCAAAAAAGATCTGTTCCATGGTAAGGGAGTTGCTTCATGGTGCACAGAAAGTGAGGAGATGTGCCATTCACTTATCTGCCTACTCCCAGGGGGACAACAACTATTTCTATCCTATTCCTTTGCCTCCTACCTGTACTGTAAAAGCAACCTCCTGGCTCAGAAGTAGGCAACATGAGACCCCTTATCCGCTTTCCTCATCCACAATGAAACTGCATAATCTGCAAGAGAGCCAGGCCAAATCTGGTTATTTATAATCTAGCAAAACTCAGGCCTTTTGTCTCCATTGCTCCAGAGGGGGTTTCCTGAAATGCAGGAGAATGTGATGTTCAGCCTAGTTCTGGCAGTTTGCATTAAAAATATTGGTGCTAAAAGTTATATATATAAAATGTAGCAGTATTGTTATAAACTACTCAAAATGCAGGCAGGAGTGAGTAAATAAAATTCAAATTGAACCCATTAAAATTACATAGAAAGTGGTGGAAACACCTCTGGGAGCTTGACAGGACTTCTTCAGCCCACCGGAGGCTCAGCTCACAAAATGGTGTCTCTGCCTTTCATACCCTGAGATTGCATCAGCCTCATTAATATTCATAAGATGCCTTATATGTCCTTTTGGCACCTCCCACAGTCAGTAGCTTTGCCCATATATGTATACTTGATTCTTCCCCAGGCCTGTCAATCAGTCCTTCTGTGCCTTTCATTCGAGGAGCCCTTCTCATATTTTGGGTGGTGGTAGATGTTACCTTGCCAGGTCTCCCAGCAGCATGTCCCCCTACTCCCTGCTGCTTCTTACAAGGGGCAAATACACTCCTTGCCCCATGTGTTTTTACAGCCCTCTCAGCCAGAGCTGCCAGGCAGTAACCACAAAAGGGGAGGGGAGTATTGAAGGGAGAAAAGTGTTCAAAATTATACTGAAACAACAGAAGTACATGTCAAAAGAACTGTAAACCCCAACAGAACTTCTCCCCACCATACTGAGCAACTCTTCATTTGCATGAGCCAATCATCACACCTTATTCATAACAAATATGAACTCATTTAAATATTTATCTTGTTCTCAGATATACCTACCACCCTGAGTATAGATAGTTTTGCTCATTATACAGTCAAAAACTGTCATATAGGTTAACAGTATTGAAATGAGATGTTCTGAAATTATTGTCTCTGCCTATCCATTATAGTTTGTTATTGCTGTGAAGCTTCTGCAGAACTATTTATCTTGGTTTTGCATGATATTTCTAATATAACACATTACATAATGTTTTCTAGGGCTCAAGACTTTAAGGTTAACCAGAAAACATTATGTTCTTCTCCAAAGAGAAAAAAAAAAATAAAGGACACAGGTAATTATTCTCTCAGTCTTCAAAAATCCATTTCCTTAACAGCACTTTATCCTCTCAAAGGGGAGTTTATGCTTATGGGGATGGTTTGCTGATGGGCTGTGTGGGAACAGGTTCAGTACTTCATGTTTGATTCCAAGAAGCACAAGGCAGCCCAGCTTCCTGAAGTGGGTCCACCTGTACCTCTGAAATAAAACACAAAGTTGTACGGTTTTCAGCAGTAGGAACAAACTTTGCCTTACCTTCCACTGGACAGAACATTACTGCGCTATCCACAAACAAGATATTTCTTCCAACGCAATCTGTAATTTGAATTGCTGCTCACATTTCTGATATGAGTGTTTACATTTACAATAGGTGGGAGTGTAAAATAAAAGAGCATTGGCTTTGTGGCACAGGAATTAATGCAAGGAAAGAGAGTTTCTGTGCACCTTATGCCTTCCTTATGGCCCAGCAGGACAAGACCAGTTCTTAATGCCAAGCCCAGGTTGCCTTTCCTTTCAAGCACATTAGAGTAATGCAAAGCCCATTAGAGCATCTCGAGAAATCTGAGTTTTCAGGGAATCTGTGTTCTGACTCCTTTCTGTGGCCTGCAATCCCTAAATCAGTACAAAATTATTCACTATCTAAGAAACACCTTATAACTGATTAAGTGTTGTTTAGGCAGGTCCTAAAGCTTCCCAGCAGAAGGTGAGCTCTGTCTTATGTCATTCCTCCACATCAGAGTAGTTCTGTCCATCAGGAGGGAACACCACAGCACAATCACCTTGGTAATAAATGAAACCCATCCACAATTAGAGTGGTGGACTTAAAATGCATGGAGAGCTTCAGTTCTGATCAGTAGCAGCCAAGCACCCCTGAAAGGAGGGAAAACCTGAGGTTTGCCTTTCAGCATCCCAGGGTGGGTAGAAGGGCAGGGGTGGTGTGAATGGACAAAGCCCACCTGAGGAAGATTTGCCTACCCCAAGCAGAATTATGCTCTTTTGCTCAAACTCTGCCTGCCTGTCAGTGATACTGTCTGGGATATAAGAGCTGAGCTCTGCAGTTTCCCTTACCCAGCTGAAATGTCTGTCTCACAAGTGCATCAAAATTTTTGGGTCATCCCCATGAACCTGGTTTTGATTTTGTTTATTCAGCCAGGTAATTCCAGTGGAATAACTCAGCATTTACCACTGTATGAGATCAGTTGGATGGTTTACTGTTTCAAAATCCCTGGCTTTGGCATGTTGGCATGTGATCTAGTCACATAGTGTCCTTGGGTTTTCTTTCTGCTGAATTTATTGGAAATTAGGATAGATACCATTAACCATAGAAAAAGGCTTTGATCAAGATAGCTCTTTTCTATCACAGGGAGTCATTCCTTTCCTTCTAGGTCTTTGACCATCCTGCTTTCTAGGACTGGGGTAATCCATCCCACTCCTATCATTTCTCTTCAGCAAGTTTCTCCCCTGCCTCTGGACATGTGCTGTGTTATCATGGATTATCAAATACACCTGGGAGCTATAGGTAAGTTTCTTGACTTACAGCAGCTAGACTTGGGTTTTTCTGGCTGAAACTTGCTTCTTTGTGAGCCTTTGGGCAAAGGAAAACAGAGCAGAGACCTCTACCTCAAGAGAGCACTGGGGCTCTGGCAAGGTGGGGGTGGGGGTGCCCAATTTGCACTCCCTTGCCAATGTCCATCTTCTTTCTTCTGGCTTCAGAGGTTCAGATCTTTCAGTAATAGGACAAGCAGCAGATGAAATTTGGGGAACAATACCCAGTTTCTTCTCTCCATTCTCATGTGTGATCTGCCAATGCTGTGAGCTTTAACAGTTACAGCAAACAGCAAGTCTGCTAACTTGAGGTTCCCCACTGAAAAGAGCTACCTCAAATTGCTCATATTGATGTACTTCAGAGTGAAAAGCATGAAATGCGTCTCTTCTCCCTTTGTTGATCAAAGTACACTTTTAAATAGTAGCAGTTTTGCACTTTATGTAACAATTTCCTGCCATGGCTGGCTTTCCAGAATCTGACAGAAATGTTTCCTGCTGCTACAGTTAAGTTACTGATAACTTACTGCTGTTTATTTACAAACACAGTGTTCTGACATCCTTTTTGGTACCCTCCCTCCCCTTTCTTTTCTCTCTTGTTTTTTTTCCCTTTTTTTTTTTTTAAGAGTTTTTTTTTGGCACATGCAGTCCTGTCCTCATGCAACCTTTCTGTGAACAGCACTGCCAGCTTGGGTGGGCTACCAAGGAAACACCAAAAATTTGTTGGACTTGAAAAGAAAGCAAATGGACTCTGAATTTGTTAGAGGCTGCAGGTAGTTTTGATCAATATAGTGGAGTCTGTGCTGGAAATACTACAGCTCCTGAGCCTCCCAGGGGACTTCAGCAGACAGAGCTCTACAGCCACACTGCCCACTCATGGGCAGAAAATCACCTCTGAGCAAGTGGCAGTAGTGGGGAAAAAGTGACCAAGCCAAAATGACTCACAGGGGAGAGAAGGCTCCAGAGCAAGGCTGCCCTGGCAGCCTGCTGACATAGTTAACTCCAACAGCTGCCACTACAGCCAGTGAGGAGAAGGACTGTATAACTGGTAGGAAAGCAAATCTGGATGTAGCTGTAAAACCTGTGGCAGCCTAGTTGAAAACAGAGCAGCCAATAGGTCTTGCTCTCCAGTAATTTTGTTGCAGAAAGCTGGATGGTCTGTGGTAAGTTGTCAAGATTCAAGAGGCAGGGATGACTGATTGATGATCAGAAGCCAATTTATTTGGTTTAACATGGCATTTATATGGGATTTCTTAACAATCATCCAATGACCTTAAACATTGCCTTATATGGTAACATACTGTTCTTCTTGCTTGATCAATAACATCACAGTTCACCATATATGGATATCACTACCTTTTCTTTACCTGAGTTACTGTTAGCTGAACTCTGCAATGGTCATCTGCTAACACATCCTGCTCCTTTTGTCCTGTGTGTTTTATCTTATATCCTGTTTCCACAACCTCATCTACATCCTTGTTTGCCTTTCCCATGCTCATTCCATCACCTGCAAAATGTCTTCATTATCGACAAGATTGATCCTTCTCTCTGAATTCTTTTTCTCCCGCTCCACAGTAAGTTTTGAATGGATGGGTACAGAGAGTTTTATTAGGAACACACAGTAAAATTTGCAGCTGAGAAAAGCAGCTTTGGGGAAGATGCAGTGTTGAATGGAGAAATCATACCACAAAGATCTTTCTGCACTCTTGTATTTGTCAGTGGGGGGTCTGTTGAGATCAGCCAAAGACTTGAGACTGCAAAAGCCATTTGAGAATACAGGAAAAAATGCATGAGAAACCTGCTCAGTCCTTTCATCTTGAGGATGTGTCCTGGAAGTCCCAGGTGCTGTGACTTTTTGGAACCTTCAGGATCTGTTTTAAGTTACACAAAATAAATTTCCTATTAAAACTATTATCTGTCGGGACAAATTCATGGATTTAATTTTGGACACATGCAATATGAATTTGAAACAGTGTTGTGCCAACAGGATACTCTTTCTTTGTATAAAACATCATCTGTTGGGTCACATCTCTTCCTCTGGAATCAGCAGCTGGAAAATATTAGATGAGTCACAAGAATCTGGGAGCTCTGAAAAGCAGCACACACCAAGTGACATACAGGGTGAAAGCTTTAAACCCACAACTTAAAACACCAAGTCAGAGCCCTCAGAGCAGGGAGAGAGTTAAGCTGCTCTGAAATGTTACAAATTGATTGGTGGGATCAATCTAAGGTGCTCAGGCAGCATCAGGAACGGCAAGATAGAAACAAATACACAAATACCATGAGCATCCTTTTCTGACTTTTTTTTCCTAGGCAGTGCTGATTTTGCAGTTACTCTGCTTCCTGAGATAATTTACACCAGCCTATACAGCACTTTGTGCTTTGGCCATACCCTGACAGAGAGATGGTAGCTCTGGATGCACTTACAGAATAGTTCAGATGGATAGATTAGGCCAGCAGGATTGTCAGTGTGCTAGTAGGATAGCTGAAGAGTCTAGATTATGCTTACATAGCAGTTGAACTATAAATGCACCATGTATTTTCTTGTTTTCTCTCTCTCTCTTTTTTCTGGAGCATAAGCATGCAGCGTTTGAGTATCCAAATACTGGGCTCTTTCTTCAGGGTAATGCAAACTACAGCATGTCTGCTTTGTTATACACTGTTATATCGTGTTCCCTTACTTAGTCCAGGACTAGGACACAGGCTCTAAGTGTGGTGGCCACTGTCTGAAATTTTCCAAGCACGTCCATGAGCAGAAAAAGTGCCAGAGTCTCAAGATCCAAGCTGAGACAAGCCTGCACCCTTCCTCTGACACAGCTGGCCAAGAGTCTCTTGTCCTGCTATGTCTTTTTCCAGGGGGGATGCCAGCCTGCCCCCTCTCTTGCAGCTCCTCACTCACAAAATTTGGTGGGAAAAAACCCCTTATTAACTACTGTCTCATAAAACCAGGGTTACTTCCTGCATGTTTTCAACAGGACATTTCACAGGTCTGTATCTGTGAAGGAAAATAACTGTTCCAAACTGGACTGTGACACTTGTGTTTTCTCTCTGCAAACCTTGCACCTCTTGAGCTCTAGTTCAGACAGGCTCCAGAAAGGCTGAAGTTCTGAATTTCTTATTTCTCTTTAATTGCTTGCTATATTTCTCTCCATGTGTATTTCTTTTTATTTTTTCCCTCTTTTTCCTCCTGGTCTTCCTTTTCTCTGCACTAGAATGTTTTCATGGCTGCAGCAGCAAAGCCCAAAGTTCCTGCATTTCTGTCTCTTACTTCACCAGAACTCAAAATGAACCTTAGTGAACAGCGATATGAGGGGCCAGAAAAAGGGGTCTTTTGCTTTAGCACATGGCCTCATGAACTCAGCCTGTAGTAAGTGAGTGGGAAATGAAAGTCTTGTGAATAGTTCTGGACATGTGTGGGGCCACACTGTTTTTGCCAGGGAATTTTTAGGAAGTTACAGAAAGACAAAAATTTCTGATTCTGAACTATCTTTATTTCATTATAGGAAAGTCTGGCTTTGAGTTACAGGTGATACAAATGGTAGCAGAGGCAACATGAACTGAAAGGTCTCAGATAAGCATTGATAGTCTCTCCCTTGGCCACTTCTTGAGCACATTCCTAGCCTTCCATTTTTGAGTCTTTTCCAAGTAGTGAGGTATTACTACAACTTCTTTTATGACTCTGAAGTCTTGCTCTACCCCTGTGAAAAGCAGCTCTTTAGCTTCACTTTGAACTAAACCAGACTGCTTGTTTCAAGTCAGTCCCCATCAGCCACGGTCTCTGCCATCACTCACACCACTTCTGCTGCTTTTCCCTGGGCTCTTCCCACTGTGTACCCATGTTCTCTGAGCTGGAGAGCCCAAGGAGGATGTCTTACTCCAGCTGTATCCTTGCCATTGCTGAGTGGGACTAAATCTCACTTGGCTTGCTGGTTATACTCATGTTCTTTTTTCACTCACAAGAACATGATGCTGATGCAACAGATCTGGGCTCATTCCATTCTGTTTAAATTACCATTTTCTGTTTGAACTTCTTATGTATAATATTGATTTTATTTTTTATCTTTTGTAGTATGGTAGTACAGCTTTAATAGTAGAAATTTAATTGGAGTCTGGCACTAAAGTACTATTGATTTAAATTTTTTATTATTCTTTTCCATATGTTTTATATGCTTGCAAGACAGAATTTAGCTAACTTCCAATGAATAAAATTATTAATACGAATCAGATTTTTTAGTACGTATCCCCAGGATGCTGTTGGTGGCACAAACTCTAAGGTGTAAGGATTAATGTTTTCTGCATTTGGTAATTAATGATGCAGCTTTTTTAGTATTGGAATTTAATTGATAACACAGCATTCTGTCCTACTCTTGATTTAAAGTAGAGATTCTCAATGGTAGCAACAGTTAGTTCCTAATTAGTGATTTTATCTGCGCAACTTAAATTGCTTTATGAAAGCAAGTATTCATTATTATTTCTATTTTTTCAAAATTAATCTTCAGAGTTTTATTTTTTGCTTGATTTGCTGAGGGACAAATGCTGATTTTCCAGGTACTCCATTATATGTTATAAAAAGGTTTGAAGTTGGAACCAGTGTTTCCCAAATCAATTTATTTGACCATAATGCTCTCAAAATACTCTTACTAGTCCATTTCAACAATGATTATTTAATGAGGTAGGTAAAAAAGTAGCTGGTCATTGTGTTCTGCAACAACTGACTGTGAGACATATACAATGTACTTTTTTTCCCCAATAATTTTATTTATATCATTTTTTACTTCATCCCAAAGGTGAAAATACATGTAATAAATCCTAGGGGCATTCTTTAAAATGGTCATATGATTTTATTTTAATGCATAAAAATTATAACTTTTTATCCTTTTTAAAAAATTTTATGAAGCTGACACTACCTACATATGTACCACAGCCACTTGCAGATGCAGAAGTGTATGCCATCTTTGCTTATTCTGGAAGCTTCTATTAATCACAGCGTATATTAAATAATCTTTGTCTCTACTGTATCTATACTATAATGAAACCAATATATGTTCTAAAACTTAACAATATGTGTGTTACTTTTCCACCAATGAAAGTGTTTTTAAGAGAGGACTGTATCAACACTATTTTAAACCAAATTACCCACACAAGTGAAATTACCTTTTAATTCAATTTACCAGAGGTGGAAAATTAAACATATTGTATTTGCCATGCACAACCCCTGAGTGTCCTCCTGGGGCTACTAAAAATGGCACCAAGTGTCACATCTGATCAAGCCACTCAGCAGTGTGGGAAGCCAAGTATGTGACCACCATTGTCCAGCAAGCTATCATTTCCCAGATCCAGGTCTGGCATTTAGGTTATCTTGATAGCTATTGTTTAGCAAGCAGCACCAGATATTCCTGAAACACACCTCGGGAATAAGGAAAAGAACAGGTGAAAACAATCGGTAACAGGAACCCTGCCCTTATTGTAATAAGGAAACAGACACATCACAGCTACCCTTAGAGCTTGCATATTTACTGAACAAATCCTACTAAAATAGCTAAAATACATTGGGTACTTGCATTATTAAAGATCACATTGTTACAAAAGCCTGCATTTTCAGCAGTACACAATTGCAACCATACATAAATGCCACAACTGTTGAATATTACTTCTTGCTCTATATACAGCACAGCAGACACATCTATTCTATTGAAAAAGGAAAGAGATACAGAAGGTAGGGAAAGGAAAGAAATCTTGAAGTGCATTGCATGCATTGGTATTTAACAGTCAGAAGCTAAGACAGTTCAGAACAAGGCCTGCCCTGTAAAAGGAATAGCTAAAAGACAGAATTATATAAAAAATTAAGGTGGGCTTTCAGACTGTGTCTAACACAACAACACTCCATGAGTAGATGATACTTCTTAGTTTAGTGGTTTGTGTTATTTTGTATTTATAGTAGTTTGGGAGCAAGAACAAAAATGTAAAGTCCACATGTTGACAGTACTGTGGAAATGTACTCTTTCCCCTTTAGGACTTCTCTTCCCAGAAATTTGCTGTATTTTTCTTACTATATCCCCTAGTTTATGGATTTGAAGAGGACATTAAAACTTGTCCCTTCTTTAAAAAAGGCTTGTAAGAAAAAAAGACAAAAATCAAGAGATTTTGAGAAGTTGGTGGAAAATTATTGCTCATCTTTCTCCAAAAGGTGGATAGGAGTCAGAAAGGAGATTTTACGAAAATTACAGTTTTGTGATTGCTCCCACTATAACTGCATGTTTGTGATTGGACACTGATAGGGAATCAGTTCCTCACTTGTATACTATAAGTAGTTACTCACCTACAGCACTGAATAAGAAAGCCACACTGAAGACACAAGTAAACAAGTCAGTCCAGTCTAAAGAACAACATTCAGAAAAACAAAGTACCATCACCCTCTCAGAACATGGAAATAAAAAATAACTCCATCAGAGCTACCTTGCCAAGGAGCATATTTAAAGTCCAAAATAGCACCATTCATCAGTGTCTCAAATCCCGTGGCAGCATCACAATCACTTACCACAAGGAAACCATGAGTTTCATACTACTTCTATACATCAAAAGAGTACATGGATAAAATATAGAGATATACAGACAATCAATGAAAATAAACTACTAGGCTTGTTACATCTAAATGAAAAAAAAAGGGGGGACTCTCAGCCTCTGCAAGAAGCAGTTTGGGTTGGTGGAAACAGAGAGAGTGTGTGTGAGCTGTGGAGTTTGAGTAGTGAAAGATGTTGCTGTGGTAGAACCAGGCCTGAGGGCCCACCTGTAATGTTTGTAAACATGGATTCACAGTGTGAAATTCTGAGAGCTTTCGCTTGAGTTAGAATGTTAAAAACTAGTTTTTATGGTACATGTTTGTCCACTGTTATTCTCTATAGCAAGGCTCAGAGTCCCGTAGTTTCTTCTTACACTTGATGATTTACACAGAAACAATTTCCAATATATGACACCATGACCTTATCAAACCCATACACCATATGCAAAACGAATGGAGAAATTATGTTTAAAAAGAGCAGAGGTAATTGATTTTGGTGAAATGTTGTCCATAGCCACTTGCAGGAGCCAGGTGTTCCCCCTCCACCTCACTTTTCTTGCGATTCACTTCCTTTGAGATGGGGAGATTTCCCTGTGGAGAGGAATAAGTGATATTAGCTGTGCTTCTGTTTGTTGTGTGTTGCTCCCTCCTCTCATCTTAGTGTTTCTATAGCTCCTTAGCGTTAGTTCATCTACTAAACATGACTGAAGCACCTTATGCCACAGAGAACAAAGGGTTGTTTGAAAACCAGGTAGTATCTGAGAAAAACATTCCACTTGGGCTTGAATGAATATGTCCTAGCAGTAAAAAATGTAAAAGAGCCAACATAAAAGTGCATCTTATTTATGAAAGATCATCTTAATATTAAGAGAACTTTTTCCAGGTTAGACCTCTCATTTTTTAAAAACCTTAATGTTTAACCAACCAACATACACTAGTTAGTCACTTCTCTATATTAATCCATCAAAAAGAGCACACTAAGAACACAGCATTGTTTTCTTCTTCTGAGTAGGTAAGAAAGTGGTGTGTCTTATTAGCCAGCAGCCTCAAGTAGATCTTTATTAACCATACATATTAATTGTACCTATTCAGCAAAGTTTTTAAACAGCATTTAAATATGTGCTTCATTTTAAACCTCAGGATGAAGCCTAAAGGCTAAGCATGTGCCTAAAATACTTTGTTGATGATATGTCACTATGGGATCTGAAACAAAAAAAAAAAAAAAAAAAATTGTTTAGCTAGTAATATATCTTAGGTTAAGGGGAAAAAAAATCTGGTTTAAGTGGTAAGATTTGTAAAGGTTTATTGCTCATATTGTTTAGGATGTGTTTGTCACATAAGTGGAATGCCTCTCTTTATTTAAGAAATTAAAGTTATCTTCTCCAAGTTAATTTTTTTTTCTGATGTGAAGGTGGTGAATTTCTGAATTAAGAATTAAACACATGGCAGTTTCCCAATGACCAATAAAGTGCAATTTTCAGCAATTTTCCTTTCTTGGCTCTTCAAACCCAGAATTTTCACTGGAATGTTAATACTTGCTGCATTTACTTGTGCTGGGAATGAAGGCATCCCATGGCTCTCCCACTGTCCTTATTACAGTGAACAGGATGAATTCTGCTTTTAGGTAGATGAACACCCCATGGGGTTCTGCACTGCACACAAGAGCAGTTTTCAAGCTGAGCACAGAGCAAAATCCCTTCCTGGAGATAGCTGGTGACCTGTTCCTTTGGGGCATCAAGAAATGGAGGAAAAGAGCAGAATTTGGTCAGTACATACGCAGAATGGTAAGGACTTATAATGTATATTTGCTGCAGCCAATATGGGTAATTTGCAAGAATTTCAAAATGACAAAATAACATTTAAATTTTAGTGACTGCACAAACACGTTTCCTCACAGTACTCTAGAAAATTCTATCCTCATGATAGTTTTTAAAATTATTTTTGCTTTACTTAATTTTCTAGTTGTGTATCATTACAGGATATGAAGGGAAAACTAGAAACTTACACATGCAAACAGGCACACCACACAGACCAAAGGTCTGGGCAAATTTCCAAAAGCATTGTGTCGGGTAGTTCCTTTTCAGCTGTGAAAACAATCTCAGTCCTGAAATCCTGCCATACAATCATGAGATATAAAGTCCCATGTGAACCCTTCTAGGTCTGAAAATAAACTGTCATTAAGAACTGAAGCCTTTTATATTTGTTGGTTGCATGAAATTATTTTTTTAAAAAACCTTGACACTTTAATCTCAAATAATAGTTTTTAAAAATCTACCAACTTTATTTTATACTTTCAGAAGTCCAAGCCATTTAGCATTGAGTAGATAAAAGTGCTCAGCTGGAGGACTGAAAAAACTTTCTGCAGTTTTTTGTCACAATTTATCCTAATTAATTTTATAGTAAAAATGAAAAAAAAATTCTGAAGATGTATAGTTTCTGTTACAGATTATACTATGCTGGAAGCTGGACAATGTGCAATTTATATTGAAGGTCTTTTTGAATGTCAATTGTGAAATAAAATTTGGAGCTAGTTCTAAAAACAGGCTGTTGTACCAGAATATGTCAAATATCTTCTGAAGAATTACATAAAGGCTAGGAAAAAAAAGTATTTTAAAAGCAAGAATCCAGTGACTTTAATGGGAAAAATATTTATAATATGTTTTGGCTAGTTGAGACACTGTTATCCCTTCTGAGAAACTTTTATTTTAGCTATATACAGCATAAACCCACAGCTATTCATAAATCCAATATAATGCAGCACTGTTGCCATGATGCACATAGTGCACAGCTTCATTCCTGTGCTTCAGGAGAAACTTTGTTTAGTGATGTATGACAACTTACTGAAAGCTTCTAATGTAACATTTTGAATAAAAATCATCTAGTTAATACACAGCTAATTCATAAAATTAGCAAATTCAGTGGATGTAAGTATGACCCTATAGAGCACATTAATCATGTTCTGGCACTGCTACCAGCCTTCTCAGCTGAACTTTTGGAATACTGTGAATGCTAAGAATGGTAGTACTGCAATATATGCTAGCTTTAAAGACTGGCAGGCTGGCACATGAGGCTAAAAATACACCACCTGTAAACTTCAGAAGTTCCCTTGTAGAGGAAAAAGTGTACATGAAAGTATAGTGTTTTTCATATGGAACAATAGAAGAGTTTTGTTAGCATGGAGCAAAAGCCTAGTTAATAACAGAAATGTAATCATTTTTCCATGTGTTCTCTTCTTTACTTACCTGCTTGAGCCAGTAATTGAAAGGGAGTATGAAAATAAAACACGTACATCCTGCGGTTCTGTGTAATCTGTTATCTTTCACTATGGAAATTTTATGTCCAGTTTCACATTTATTAAACCAGTAATGATAACAGAATAAATCTTATTAATGCTGTCTGATGAGCCACATCTTCTGCCTTTATGTTATGGTACTCCTTGTCAAACTCAGATGAAAACTGATGCTTTGTATGCTTGTTACTCAAGCCAGGTAAAGCACAAGCAAGTTACTTAAAAGACAACCCAGTTCCTCCTGCTGCATTATCATTGACTTTTCATCTGCATTGCTAGGAAAGCATTGCCAAAATTAAGCATTCAAAACTCAGATGTCGAGCTTGTAAAATCATGAGACAGGTTTAAGAAATACGAGCCTTTGGAAATTAATATGTTTTCCTTCTGGTGTGCAGACAGCAGAATCCATGTTTTCTGCAAGCCTGAAGGCTAAAAGCATCATTATAAGATGAAAACTGAGATCTTCAGTTAACTCCATGGTGCAAGAAGCCAGGGCTTTAAGGAAAACAGAGTAACATGGGACTTGTGATGAAATCATGAGAACTGGCTACTTTCTTAAAGTAAAATCCATAGAACTAAATTCAATTTTTAAATTTTTTCTTTCTGAAAACTTTCATCCTAGCAAACTATTTATTATATGAAAGAAATTACATAAATAACTTTACCTTTGGAAATCCTCCATGACCACAGCTTGTTGGAAAGATTTTCTGGCTTACCCAAATCATTGAACTTGGCTGATAAACCTGTAGTGACATAAATATATACAAGATTTTACTAACAAAAAGAGATTAATTAAATGCAGTGGTGTTCATGTGACAGACCACATCCCTAAAACATGTCTCATGTTAGCAAAGCTTGGCCCAGACTGTTTAATGTTTAGTACATATCTTTTGTATCCATGACATCTGTCCCTAGAGCACTCCAACTATATTGTTTTATGTTTATCTGCATTCAACAGGCACTTTTTAAACAAAAATAATTTAGAGTATACATTGGATTTTTTTTAATATGTCTAATAAACTCTGTATACAGGATGTCTCTACTAGTGAACTTGCTGAAGATACTGTGAGAAAACATGTCCATTCCCTTCTGCCAGAGGTTACTGGCAAAGGGGTGTTTAATGAAGTTCATTACCTTTGCTGATGACTGCAAGTGACAAGAGCACCACACCTTTAATATCCTTTCACAATTAATGGTGAACTAGAATGTATAACTTTGTAAGATCACTGAAACAAATATAATTCCATATTAGCTCCCTGTATTTTCCACATTAAAGAAATTCCAACACATTATAAACCACATACAATAAAACAGCTCACAGCAGGATTTAACAGTTAAAGTGCTGTCCTATGATGTCTACAGGAAAATTTTTCTATGTAAAATGGGTAAGATCCAAAGCTGGGCACTGACTACAGTAGAGGTTAAAGTGACTAAATACCAAGATAATACCTCTCAGCTTCAAGATGAAGATCAGAATATCTCTTCATCTCAGTCTCAGAAACACTGAACTGGTCAGGTACAAGTTATATACAATGCTGAAATTCTTAAATTTATTTTCTTGCTAGGTCTTTCTCCTCGGCTCTTGGTGTTTGATGAATTGAACTGTTTCTGCATGGTGTTGGGATGTCAAACTGTCAATGTTCTGAGCTAACCATTATAAATTACACCATTCAGATTTGTTTGCACTTTGGGAATCAAAACTTTCGTTATCAGTTAAGTAAGTGCTGGGCCAGTTTTACTCACCAGCTCGCTCCTGTGCATATATTGAAATGTGAGAAAAGCTTTCATTTCTGTGGAGGTGCATGCGGATTATTAGCTATCACAACTGGACTAGTTTCATCCTGGAGAAATTATTGAAAGATTATTTAAAACCTCTTCCCAATAGAAAATACTGAATTCTTCTATAGTGCAGGACACAGGGAGAAATTTAAAACAGAGTGCAAGGCAGTGCCTGTTTTGTATTGCCCCATGCTTTTCTGCAGTACAAACCACAGTGTTTTCTATGGATTAAAGCAACAGACTTTTTTTCATATCAGAGGTCTCAGACAACCCAGTTCATCTCTCTGGGTGTGTTTAACAGAAAATAACCAATGTGTAATACAGTGCACTCTGTGAATTCAGTTAATATTCTCTCTGAATATTTAAAATTCTTGAATGAAAGATACCAAGTAATCTCTGAGCTCTTCTGCTGCTATTTATAATCACTGGTTATCCTTTCTGCAATTATGTCTTGATTTTATTGTGTAGTCATACTTTCTGTGTGAAAATTCATCGTGGGAAATAGCAACAGTTCAGCTCTATCACAGGGCATGCTGTTCACACTATCAAAGTATACCAAATGTATATGGGAGGATCACATAAGCATCAGAAGCCAGAATTAGTCAGAATCATGAATACAAACTTCTATATTTTCCATGGAGTCTGAGATGTATTTAGGTCAGACTATAGGCTGTGTTATCCCTGTTAATAAACTAATAGGAGTAAAATAAGCACCTGACATTAGATGAAAAAGAAAGGAATCCTCAAGCAAAATTCATAAAGACTTGGAGGAATTGCAGTTTGAGGGTGGATTTTGGGAATGAGGCAGAAGGGAAAAAGTGTAAATTGTAAGATGAGCTCACAACTATGCTCCAGGGTTAAAAAAACAAACACCAAAACCTACCACCACTTGCAAAATACTCCACATAATCCCCAAACTATCTTTCACGGTAATTCTCTGGGGGAAAAAAAAAAATCAATATATCCTCTTTTCTTCTTCAAAAACAAATTGTGGCCCATAATGGTAGATAATGATCACATGGACTTATTTCACATGAAGTGACTGTTTTGCTGTGACTATACCAGAGTCCTGAATTGACAAAGGACTTTAGGGAGCAATGCTGACAGGCTGGAAAATCATGGCTTAGAATCTGGCCAAGTGGAAGAAGATTCTGGAATGGAAAAAAAGATGCCGGTGTAGAGAAGTTCACTTAAGATTTACTGTAATTCACCAGAAGGAGGAAAAAAAAAAAAAAAAAAAAAAAAAAAAAAAAAAAAAAAAAAAAAAAAAAAAAAAAAAAAAAGGATAAAAACCAAACCATGAAATCTTCCTATGCTTTATAAATGCAGAAACCACTTAGAAGCTCAAATATACTGATAATTAGGGTATTAGAAAAACATATAGAACATTAATTCCATTAGAGCAGCTCAAAATTACTGATATAAATGTGGCAAGATGAGCTATGAGAGAGAGGAAAGCAATGCTCCATTACAGAGTAGGATGTAAGGGTTACAACATTCCAGCTGTTAGCATGAAGCAAACACTTCTAAATAAATGCTTCCATTGATACACATCAAATTTTCATTTTTTAGTACTTCCTGTGTGACTGTTATGTAAGTGCAGGCTTGGCTTAAATAACCAAAGTATCAGGATTCAGAACAGAATTGCTGAGCTTTAGGGTGGATTGAAAACCACAGTTACTGCAAGTCTGCATAATGCTGACTCACATCGATAGCCTCAGTGTTTGATCCTCATTAGCCAGACAGTTAAGCCAGGAAGCTTCATCCATGAACTATCAGATCTGGGAAGAGCTACCTGAGACACTGCTATGCAACAACATGCAGTTCTGCCTGAAACATTGAGGCCAACTTGGAAACTGGGAATTATGGGTTCTCTGTGAGTATGCTTTCAATTTTGTAGCCTCTAGTCTCCTGAAAAGATACAAATAATACAACTTAATATTAAAAAGCGAAAGTAGAGGAGAAGAAACATCCAGTCTGTTCACCAGTCCTCTCAGATTGCAGAACTAATAGTTCTTGGGTTGTTTGGGTTGTTTCAGTTTGTTTTGTTGGGTGGTTTTTTGGTTTTGTTTTTTTTTTTTTCAAAACCAGGAGGATTAAAAACCAGTAGAGTCTATTCCTTTGGCCAACAGATTGAGAAACTCTTTTGCTCTTTCTTTGTTTACCAATATTTCAACATTCTAATTCATGGGGTTTTTTCATTTTAAGCCATGCTTTCTTAAAGAACAATGGTAGGGGAACACAATCTTTTGCCCAGCTTTAAAACAGATACATAAAATAATTTTAACAGCTGAACTAAACACTCTATTAGTCACATCGATTTGGTACCCACTCTTCATTCCTATTCACTGTGAGCATCTTTTAAACATTTAGATAAATCATCAAGAGGAAATAAAGCCAGATTTATGGCATGCTGAACTTACTAAAATGAGCATACTCCTGTTAAGCTTTCCCAAATTTTTATAGTTAAGAAGCAATTGAGAAAGCCCTTGGAACTATTTTTTCTATATTTTTTTTCCTTTTTCCTCATGTGAACCACAACTGAATTTTTGTAATCAAGTCTCATTCAGGACTTGCAGTGGTATTCAACTGCAGTCTTGATTTCTTAACTAAAAGTTTATTTAAGAGCAACTGCTCTGAAGAAATCAGCAACCACCTTTCAGAGAAGCTTCAAGTAACTTATTTTTCTTATAAACCAATTTTGAGGCAGGGAGGCATGAAACCAAAAAGGAATTTATTACAAGTACTGTAAATCCTAACTCCAAATAAAAGGTGATTATGTCCAGCAATTCTGCAGTAGTCTACCTAGGAAACAAAAAAAAAAAAAAACAAAAAACAAAAAAACAAACCAACCAACTGACCAAAAAAGCCCCCACAAAAACTATTAAGAAAATGATTTACTATATGGATTAGCAGTGTAGTAGCAGACACAAATGGCCACGTGCTGAGGAATGTGGGAGTAGAATGATAAGAGGTGTGTGTTGAAAAGAAGGAAAGGAAGAGGCATGCTTGTTTTCTCTGCAGCACTAAAATGGCATTGTGCAGCTGTGAGGACTGAGTGTCCTGTGTGCCTAAACCAGAACAGAGAAAGGGAGAGAGGCCACCCTCCTCCTGAGAGTGGGCTGTATAGTCAAAAAAGGATCACTGCTCCTCATTTCAGTACCCACCTTTCTTTAAAATTTCTTGGCTGCCAGCTAGTTTGAGCTGTAGATATGCTTTTCACAGCACATCCAACCATGTACTTCTCAATTCCCCCAAATGCCTCCCACTGCAGTAAAACATTTTCTTTCTAAGCAACATCCCACAATCACAATCTAAATGCAGAAACAATCTTACTGTACCACTGCTCAAATACTAAATAAATAATTTTGTGAAGGAAAACTACTTTTTAAACCAAACTGGAGGGCAAGCTTGTGCTAGGATCAAAGCCTTTGCATCAGTGCAAAGGGTAAACTAATGCTCCCATCCTCAGTAATTTTTTTTAAGTAAGGAAGGGAACATTATGAAAGTATAAAATACAAATATTCAATGTGTTCCTAACTTAGCACACAAGACTTAAAACATACAGCAACTGTCAGCTGTGGCTGCTTTTCAAGAGTTTAGTTGGGCAGCAGTATTCTATCAGTCACAGCCTTTATTTTCCAGATCTTTTCCAGATCTTCTGGAGGGGGCAGTGACAAGAGTACTCATCATGACTCCTTATTTCAATGAGTCCTTGAAGTTCTGATGAGCCTTTGTTATATTTAAGAAGCTGTACTCATGATGAAATGGGATGCTGCCATTGTGATAGGCTGAGTCTGGAACAGGCTCACTGGGGAAGCTTTCCCTACAGAAACAGCAGAAACCAAAACTTGCCTAAATTAAAGTGCAACTTCATTGCCTTAGCTTAATAATTTAAAAATGCTGTGAACATGTGATTTAACAGATGTGAGACTTAACAATTTTGCGAACTTTTTTCCTTTTTTGAGTATCTCTGCATCATGAGTCTGAGCCTCTGCTTGAGATGCAGTGACATTGGTCCCAAATAACCTGACTTCATGATTTCAGTATCCTGTCAGGGCAGCTGATTTTTCTGTCATCCCTGATTTTCACATCAGTGCCATGAACATCAAAAAAAACCAGTGGGGAAAACCATTATTTTATCTGTATTTCACTTGGTTAGTTCCACACAGTAAAGAAGGTTAGATAAATGGTTTGAGAGAACTGATGAAGAATCACATCATGATTCTGCAGCTGGGATTACGCCAAGTGGCACTCCCTTTTGTGAGAATTTACCTGCCATTTCAATAATAATACTTGGCAGTACATCAGCAGAACATGGCAAGACAGCTGTACACCTGAATTTGCCTTTGACTTCTCAGCATCAGCATCTTTTGATGTCTTTGCCTTTTCATGGGGAAGATATTACTTCTACTTTTTATTCCTCCCCATCTGATGACTCAAACTCACAACCACATAGCGATGAAAAGGCCTAAATGAGACAAATATGCTTTTCTTTGCATCTCCCTCTGCACACTGCAAATTAATTATGAAGTTTATTTATTAGGTATTTGGGGATTTTTGCAGTCCTTTTGTATCTCTTCTGCAATTTCTGTCAATTTCACAGAATAGGATGTAATTTCCTCCTTCCCTATACAGGATAAGGAAGCGACCTTGAAAACACTTTTTATAAGATTTTAATGGAAAAGCTTCTACTATAAATGCATTGTCATCTGTTGTTTCCTTTGTTTCTCTTACAGCACCTATTCTTGAAGTTACACTGAAGTGTCTGCTCCTATGCAGTCTCCTATCCTGGCTTACATGTATCAGCTTCTTCCAAGGACTCGTTCCTGTCCTCATCCATATAGAGGTTGCATGTTTTATATGTGTACTTACATATAAGACTTCTGTCCAATTCTTGATCCAGTAAGAAATCCTCTACAGAAGCTTTAGCTGTATTCTAACATATGTGATTGAATGATGTTAGTTATAGAAAACACTTTCTAACTTTCCCTCGGGAGGAATCCACTCCACACCATCTGAATGTAATGCAATTTTTGGTGGAGAGATCAATTTTCACTTTTCTGCACCAGTTAGGATCAATCCCGTTTGTGTGCTAAAAATGTTGTCATGCTGCTTTTTTACTTCATTAATACACAAAAATCATTGCAAAACATTGTTAATATCTACCATGCATACAAAGAGTAAGAGAAAAATAATCAAGCAGTACATTGTGAACACTGTCATAAATGCTCCTCCAGCTTCTTAGTGAATTAATGAATTTTACTAAGATGCTCATTATCAGAGTATCACATTCCGTGAAAGAGAAGGAATACATTTATTTCAGAGAAAATAAAAAACAAATATATATTTTGTGGAAAGTTCCATCAAGCAATAAAATGGCTGCAAATTACTTTGTTCCTCCAGTAAATTTCTGTGTATATTCTCCAAAACTGCAAAACATCAAGAAATCAAAATCAGCAGATCAGCCATGCAAAAAAGCAAACTCAGAACCTAGTATAACTCCACATATTTATTTTGTCTCTGTACTACATTTTTTTTTGTTTTACTTAACATGTAACACACAGAAAAACAACAACAAGGCTGAGAATTGAAATAATACTCTAGTTCTCCGTTAATTACATAGGAGTTTGTAATTTGCTCCTCAAGTGCAATAAGGTAGAGCTTAATTAGTAACTATTTGCATCTATAACTAAAGGTAACTGCAGAACAAAATACATAAGCAAGTCTCTTGTTATAAACCCAGGTGGACACACAGCATGGCAACAAAAATTCTGGACCAAAGGATACATCGTCATTTTTCAATAGTTTCATACCTAGCATGGACAAATTACTTGAGCTACAGAGGAGGAAGAAAAGGAGCATGATTAGAGACCAAAAAGTCCATTTAGTCCAGTGTACTTTCTCTATTGTGTTTTGATCTTAAGGGAAAGTCCAGCAAGAACAGTGGCCCATAAGTGAATCCTTAAGAATAGGAACAGAGACAGACCAGAATAACTCTTCTCCTGTGTGCCCTCTCTTTGGGTACACAAAATGTATACACCAAGCAGTCTCCCAAAAAAGTGTTTCTTTTTAAAATTTTCCTATACGTTTACTAAATTAATGGCCTGAACCCTGTAACGTACAGAAGACTCAAGAAACTGCTTTGGACTACAACAGTTTTTCTCCCACATAGCAAAAAAGATGAACAGAAATCCAACCAGGCTGTTTCCCAAGTACAGGCAAGCTCACTGCCTCTACCAGCTGCTTTCCTGATGACCCCAGCCATAAGAGCCCTTCTTTTCCCTCAGGGGTTGCCAGCCCCTTGCCCAAGCAGCAATTTGCAGGCAAGTATTAAAAAGCCCCAGCCATACTCTTGGAAATGGGAGAGAGAACCACATTATAGAGCTAGCCCTTACTTACCTCATTAAAAGAGATGTAATGAGGGCAGCTGATTGTTAACAAGTGCTTGAAAGCACTGTGGTGCATTTACCTGAAGCTTCCCTATTACCAGCCTGTACTAGGCAGATAGTAATGCAGCTAAGTGCTACTCCAGACACAAAAGCACTAAATGTATCATGGCTATTATGGAGGCTAAAAGTAATAAAATATTTATGAGTTCTGGGACTCATCTAAGGAGTTATGTAAACTCATAATCTTTCATGATGGAGATTTGTCACAGATACACAATCATTTTAAAGCAAAAAAGGAAGACTGGCTCCTCTCTAACTTGACCTTTCTAAGTAGCTCTGTGGTGCCCATGCATGCCTTCTAAACATCAGTGCTGGAAGAGGCCAGGGGTTCTTTCTGACAATGTGAGTACTAGGCCAAACCTTTTACCACCTCCAGTGAGGATGCACAAATTTCTTATAACATTTTTCAACTTGCTCCCATATAAGTATGCCAAGTTAGTAGAGATAATCAGATTACTGTTAACAAAATTATTCCAGAGACACTTCTTCTTGAAGTATGAGAAAATCCTACTTATTCTGAGGTTGGGTTGATTTGCTTGTTTGTTTTAATGCAGTATTTTCAGAAGGAAACATCAGGAATCCTCCCAACAACATGTGCACAGGGATTCATTCAGTAGTGCTACTAAGACTTTGCCAGACCAGAAGTCCAAATCTAATTGCATGTAACACTCAAACAATGATTCATACTATCATTCTACATTAAACATTTGAAAATAATTTTTTGCACCTTTGAAGATTTTGCCCTCATTCAATATGGTTTAATGAAGTGAATAAATATTTGAAATAAAACCAAAATACAAATAGTAAAAACTATTTTTATTAAAATATCCTGTCCCAGTCAATGATGCCAACTGAATTATGTTTATGAAGTTTTTCTAGAACTATTAAGTGTCATCTTTTTCCCATCTCTTCAGCATATACAACAATCAGAATTCAGCAGTATAGCAAGGTCAGGAAAAAAGTAAATATATTGTTAGTGATGGCTTTAGATCCCAAGTCCTAAAAAAAAAGTCATATCTGTAGTGTTGCTAGATGTATATTCTTAACTCAGATTTTCCAAAATTTCAGCCTTTGAGAAAAACAATAGTAAAGATTTTTCTTGGACCTACTATTACATAAACCTCTCATTCCATGTGTCAACACAGCTCAGTTCAGATAGGATATGTTAGGACAGAGTAGCAAAGTTTTAGCACCCAGAGCATGTTTCTGACTGAGTAGAAACAAGTATATAAAAACATTTTGTCTATTCATGTGCATATGAACTGTACCACTGAAATATCCACAGTATCTATAGCTTTGGGCAAAAATTATTTTATTTTAAAACTCCTCTTTTCTACTTATAATCAAGTAAAGGTTTTTTTTCTGCTCAGCTGAACAGGTGGCTTGACAGAAGTATTGCAAAAACTGGTTTGTATTTCTGCTTATAAACTTTGTAAGCTGGAAAGGCTTTAATATTCCCTGAGTTCTCAGCAATCTAGTAGCATTTTGCAGACTACACACAATGTATAACATGTCCAAAAGCACAATATACATGTTCATGTTCAGATGGCCAAAACTATTTAGTTTTTGTCCCTTACAATTACTTCTCTTGATCAAATTCTGCCCATGCTATACATGAACAGGAGAAGATCTGACAGTCCTGCAGGTTCTGTGTGGCTCTGACTTACCATAAAGGAGACTCCAATTCCGTTTCCAGTACCAGGCTTGTTAATAATCAACGAAGTATGAGTTTTCTCATGCCAGACCAAGAACTGCTTTTGTCCAGTGTGTGTCTAGTAATAGGCTGGACATAATGTCTCATTTCATTATCCTTTTTTTTTTTTTTTTTTCTCAGAGCATATAAAAGGTTCCAAATAATGCCTGCTTCTGATGAACCAATTCTAGACTCCATTCTCCACAAATAATCCTAAAATTATGAAGAGCTGTTGAGCCCAGGGGCACAAAAAATTACAGAATGTGTAAAGACACCTGCTTGTAGCTCCCTGGAAAAGGTTAGTAATGGCTAAACTGGGATAAAATCTTAAACACAAAATTTTCTTCATAAATATCTTCACCTAATGTAAATGATATTATAAATTTCTCTACAAACTAGGGAAAAAAAAAACAAACAAAAAAACAAACCACCAAAACCCACACAAACAAAAAACTAAATGGGATGGTGATTCTTTTCTCTTCAACCAAATGCAGGCTGTCTTTTCTTTCCCTCTGACTTAACAAAGAAAGGTTTTCTCCAAACTGTTTTTGCCCCTAAAGGTAATCATCCCCTATTTCTCTTTTCCCCCAAGTAAGACTATAAAATGCAGGGAATGTAAATGACAAAATAGGACAGAATAACCTCAGAACTGATGCAGTTCAGGCAAGGATGCCCTACAGGAAGTATTCAGCCCAAATGACCTACTTCCAGATCCTTTTTACTGTGGTATGACACAGCTGTACTGTACAACAGCCATCCCAGAGACTCCACACTAGTAAGAAATGCTGAGAAGAAAACAATCTCATAGCGGTAAGCCAGGACCTAATTAGTGATTGGCTTTGGATTATCTTCTGTTTACTCACAGAAAAGTCAAAATTAAATTCTTAAGGATCTATTTACTGATACATACATTTATTAGTGTTGTTAGTTTTAATTCTTTAAGCACTGGCACTGTGAGCTCCCAGAACTTACAATCCACACAAAAGAGAAAAGGATTGCTTTGGAAGCACACCTGAGTGTTTTGGAAGCAAACCGCTGTCTAAAATGATGGTCTGATTTCTTTATTTAAAAATTAATATTTACCATAACAAAACCAAACAAACAATATAAAACCCAACCCTTTCCTGGTTTTGGTAGGAGCCTTCTTTGAGATCACAGAAAACTGGAATTAAGACTTCCTTACTCCCACTCTTCTGACATGTTCCTTTATTTAAATGATTGGATCACTTTCAATGATTGGATGGGGCAGAAAAAAATATCTTTTTTTAAAAAAATTCTTTTTTAGTTAGAACTTCTTCCCCCCTTGTTAGCATTAATATTTTATTTTATATTTTATGACATTCAGCAGTTGCTTCAAAGGTAGTTCTAGCATTTCAAATTAAAAGACCACTTAAAGTTACCTTAGGATTTTATACATTGCACATAAATATAAAAGGTTTTTTCTTCAGGTAGACACTTAAGGAAATAAATTATGCAGTAGTAAGATATGTAAGATCGCTCAAAATGTCCATGAGTTAAAATTATACTCTTCTGCTTTTCTGTTCCTCTTAAAATTGAGGATCTTATTATTAAACAGGTGCAAGAAAGACTGATTAATTAATCAGGTAATTCTAATTCTAAGTCCAGGAAAAGAAGAAGCAGCATTGAAAACTAATGTGTTAAATAACTTGCTTTTACTGTTTAAAATGTTTAAGAAACATTTTATGAGAAAATAAAATTAAGAAACTAAGAGGGCAAGACAGTGAAGTTAAACCAAGAACTCATTTGTTTTCACTTAACAAGTTTATTCTAGTCACTTCAAATATTACTGCAAGCCTAGCTAAATAATTAATGAACTTTCAGACTGGCAAAAGAATAGGAAGGCCATTTTCCACCATTTTTTAGGTCTAAGACTACTGAAACACAAAAGCTAAATTTTCACTGACCAGTGAGAGCAGGGTAGAGCCTTTGCATATACTGTGATATTAAAAACAAAGTAAGCACTTTCATTGTCATGTATTTCAGTGTGTAGAAAGTGTTGATCTGTAAAGAGTATTTCCTGCAAATTAGGATGGTTAGAGAGATACTTGCAGTTAATACAAGAAGAAATATGCCAAAGACGAATGTGTCCACTACTGCAAGGAAAGTGTGTCACTGGTCTGAGCTGGAATGACAGTCAGTGTTAGTGTGCCAGAAGTGAAAGAAAGGGAAAAAAAGGGTGGTGGTAAGAGATTCTGCCAAGTATGACATCTTAAACAACCTTGCAAGCTGCAGTAAAACCTAATAGTACATTTTAATTTTGATCACAAAAAAGGAAGTGGAACATTTAAAAAGGGCTAAATGAGGTTTGTATTTATGTTATACTGCAAAGCAAATGATGGGACTAGACAGCTGGGTAACAACCTTTTATTTTTTGCACTTGGATAGCTTGAAGTTGTATTTTATATTCTGGCCCAGAGACTGACTTTCAAAAACTGATTTCATTGGATACTACAGGAAACTTGCTAGATTTGTAGAACCATCTGCTGGTAGAAATCAGTGGCTATTTTATGCCTAACTGAATTTAAAATAATCTTTTGTTCCATAGATAGGCATATATTGCATATAGCAGACTGTATAACGTCTAAAATGTGGGCTGATTGTCACCTTGGTGTTGATAGGAAAACAGTTGTCTTATCCAATATTCCACAGTTGTGTGAACAACATGTATTTTAACATGATTTCTATTCACAGTTTAAGTGAATCATTTCCCTTTTTATTCCCCACCCCCATCTATTCATTTATACACAGATGAGCAAAGCACTTTGATGAAACTAGGTTCCAGAATAGACTAAAACTCCAGAATTTTCAAGTTTATTTTTTCAGATAGGAATGATATAAAACAAGGAGCCAAAAACAAAAACAAAGCCTTTATAGCGGAGTACATATTTGCTTATTTTTAATCATTCCTTGATCATCACTCCTCCCCCATATCAAAACAACCCCAAAGAGCCAGACATGGATAATATTAATGCAATTAATCCAATCTTCTTAAGACTATGTCCCTCAGAACCTCACATTTGGGAAAAAAATCTGTTCTAAAGTACACCCTATGAAATGCTACTTAAAGCCTTGCTCGATACTAATTAACAGAGGTTTGATCATGATTTTATCATGTAGCATCCAAAATACAAGACATTTTTGCAAGCACATGTATTTAGATAAGCTTCTGAGACAGCTGCATCCTCAACTAAGAATGTAATAGGATAAAAAACTGTCTAAACAAAATCTGCCGTCTTTGAGCACTTTTTCTTTAAAAATGCTGTTACCTTTGTCCTGCCGATCCTGAGACAGTCCTTCTCAGAGAATACCATATTTACATGCATATCCTTAAAATCAGGAGCTTGTCAGAAGTAGTATCTCAGAGTACAAAAAATTGGCTTTAATCAATAAAAATACAAACACAATTAGCACTGAAGGAAAGAGGTTGTTGTTCATTAAACATATTCCAAACAACTGCCTGTAGGTTCAGTCAGGTTTGAGGCCTAAACATTTTTTCTAGAACAGATCTGTATCATAAAAAACGGTAGTGTTTTCAGAAGGTTAACCTATTAAGAAAATTTAGTTTGCACCTTATGTACTTCCCTGACAGACTAACATTAAATCTTTTTTTCACTTACTAAGTGCAATGACGTATTTCTTCTTTTTGGGAGAAAGGTGTCAGTGTTGTTTTGTCTGCATGTATTTCTGCATGTGTTATGATGTGTAATTTTCACAATAACTTAAGCATTTGTTTCAATTAAATAAGCCTTACTGCACAGAGAGGGATTTCAGATTTTTATTCAAAAAATGCAAGAAAATAAAAGATCCAACATAAGGAGCTTTTCAGATTACATCAGTTATTGTATGGCAAGTTCCCATAGCCTCAAAAAGTACGTCATATAAAGGTCCTATTTATAAATAAGTATTGGGAAGAGGGAAATAAGGTTTGTAGTGACACAAAAAATTATTGATACTCTGCTAAAGCAACTAAGTTCTTACCATTTTTAGGTTCTGTTAAGTCTTGGGATTGCAGTTTCTCTCAAGTAGCACAAGGAGAACAATCTGAAAACAATTTTTAAAAAATTAAAAATTAAAAAAAAAAAAGAAATTCCACTGTCACAATAGTTAAAAGGTTTTTTTGTTTTTTTTTTTTGCCAGTATAACTGTGGGGGAACCAAGTATAAGCTTCAGTGGTTAAGATTAAAGCCATGCAAATTATTCTAACCACACATATGCTTATATATCATGCATCTCTGCACTTCAGTGGTCTGTAGGCTTAAACATAGGACAAAGGAATCGCTGGTACCTGGATTTGTGGAACCTTATGCTGTTCTTAGCACTGAGTATATCCTGAAGAGCCCCATAAGTGATGGTTAACACAGGTAAAAATCAGTCAAGAGGACAAAAAACTGTCAGTCTCTGTTTACGATAATTTGTGATCCATTGTTCCCAGACATACTACTAACTGTGGGGCTTTGCAATCAAGGAACAACTGTAACACAATATAATGGCCCACAAAGTGGGTATTTTTGGAAATGGCACTGCATTACATAACCTCCAGTTTTCTCCCTCTTTCTGTTCTACACACACCCCCTATTTTAAACAGGGAGAGAAAAAAAAAGAAGAGTAGGTCCTACCTTATTTACCTTAAATTATCACTCTCTTAATGGACTGAATTTGTAGCATATCTCCTTTTATCAGCTTTCTTATAGAAACAAAAATTAAAAATTCTCTTCTATTGATTACATATTTCTTACCTATAGTGTGTATGTATGAAATTAGGTATGAGTCATATGTTTACACAAACACACAAATACATATTAATTTAAAACTGCAAACTCATATATCCATAAACATACACAGAAATGTTTGAAAAAAGCAGCACATCACTACAAGTTCAGCAAAATATGGTTTGTTTTGTTTTTGTTGTTTTGTTTTTTTCTCAAAAGAACCACCCAAAATTTAAGTGCTGCACATGCAAAAATGCAGAAGGCTGTTGCAAGAATGACTGCTTTCTAAAAATAAACCCCAGCAGCCTGAGAGGAATCCAGTGTCAGGGCGGAGAAGAGGGAGATTCGTTTTACAAGGGAGAAGAAAGAAGATGATAAACCTATCCTAGAGCCTTGCATGCATGCTAACAAAGCCAAGTGAATTAGGTTCAAAAATGCATTTTGGTGTTTGCAAAGAGCAAAACCCAGAAAAAGGAAAACATTTTAAAAAGTCAGTTCTCATCTCCCCTTGCATATGTGCAGAAAAATCCTCAGCCTAGAAATCCAGCCTTAGAGCACAAAGACAAAGATATATATACTGCGCGTTTTCTCATTTTCCTTAAAAAAGCCTGTTTGGAAATGTGCACCGAGAGGGGAAAGCCAAGATGCAGCAAAGTCCGCCTAAGGACAGAAAGAAATCAAAAAGAAATTAAAAGAAACAGAGAAACACAGAGATAAGAAAGCAGAAAGGGGGGAGAGGGAAGGAGAGAGAGAAAAGGGATTAATTAGAAAACAAAAATTCTGTGGATTGGAATTGAATATACTTACAGACAAAAGCCCCCGCTCCCTGCTCACTTTCTGTCCTTTCTACATGATCTGAAACATAAATGTGGATTACAAAAGGGCAGCATGCTACAGAAGGGAATTTATAGTTGGGGGAGTGGAGAGAGGGTAGGGGGTGTGGGTAAGAATGACTGCACCTCTTCCAAAGTGCAGCCTCGGAGGAAAAAAAAAAGAAAAAATGGGTGGGGGTGGCTGGGGGAAGGTCTCTCTCTTTCCCCTCCGCACCCCCTTCCCCCCTCCTCCATTCCCTCTCTCTGTCTCTGGCTGAGTTTTGCTTGCCAGCACTGGTTATATTGAACAATGAGCTAATTCTGATGGTAGCTGGCCAGCTGCCAGCTCCATCCCCCCTTTACACACACGCACGCACGCATGCACACACACTCCCTCTGCGCGCTCGCCTCCCCCCGCACGGTGCTGCAGCGCCAGACTGCTTAGTCTGCAATAATCCGCAGCCCCGCGTTCCCCCCGCTGCATGGGAGCCACAGGGCAGCGCCCGCCCCGCCGCCGAGGAGCCCCGCCGAGGCAGCACCGGGTGCGGGGAGCGGGAGCGGGGCGATGGTGCGAAGAGCGGGCGCGGGGAGCGGAGCGCGCTGGCTCCGGGCCGCGGGGATCCCGCACCCCTGGGCAGCGGCCAGCCCGGGAGGGGAGCGCGGCCAGCGCGCTGCGCAGCGCGGAGGGGCGGGCGGGGAGGGGGGGCAGGCAGAGCGCAGCCACGAACTGTAATAATAACCCTGCAAAGGGCATCTGAGGAGAAGGGGAGGGACGCGGAGACAGACGCCCGCCCGCCGCTTCGCCTCGGCCGTGCCTGTCTGGGAGGGGAGAAGACGGTGGGCGGGGAGGACGGGGAGCGCCGTGGCACGGGCGGGCAGCGCGCTCCCGCGGGGCTGCGGGCGCGGGCGATGTCCGCAGGTGCGGATGGGGCCGGGTGAGGAGGGGAGGCGCGGCCCGGAGCGAGGGCAGCGCGGGATCGCGGGGCTGTCACACGGTGCTGTCACCGGGGTGTCGCACTGGGTTCAGAGCAGCGGGGCCGCGCCTTCTGACCAGCGGTCCCCGGCACTGTGTACAGGGATGGGGGACAGGCGGCAGGGGTAGACGGGCGGTGTGCGACAGCGCGACACAAAAACTCTGCAAAGGCTCCCGCTGTGCAGGCACCGAGGAAGGGATGTGGTGAAGGGACAGCGGATCGGTGGAGGTACACAGGGGAGGTGTGCTTCTCCACAGTGTCTCTCCCTCAAATGCTGTACAGGGGTATACAGCCAAAAAAACCCAGAGAAACGGGTGGTAAGCAAATTCCCCGTTACCCTGCAGCGTGTGAAGGTATCTTCCACAGAGTTAATGTCCAGGCAAGAGCGAATAAAATGGTATGAAATCATTCATAAGGCAGGCTAATAGAAGATTAAGCCTTCTCTATCAAGCCTAGGTTGTAAGCAACTAACCTTGTTTTTCAAACCTGCTAATATTTAACTCCCCATAAAACCATGTTATTCTATGATCCATATAGGATTTGCATTTGTTGAGTGCAGGCAGTTGACTAGCATGTCTCTGCACCTCCCTGAACAGCTACCACATCTCTGGAAGTGCTTTGCAGAACTGTCAGATTCAGGAAAATTCAGCAGCTGGAAGGGAGAAATATGGGACATAAACAGCCCCTGACACTTAAAACCCTGGTAAAAGCTGTGATAATATTTCTAAGTTTGGTGCATTAGGATCAGATCATTTGCCTCAAAAATACAGCTACTACTGCTCATGTCTGTTCAGCTGCCTGCCTCCTCCACAGATTTCATCTATCAGCTGTTAAGAATGAAACACATGAGAGCTTGAACGTTTAAACTTTACCTTAAGAGAATGATTTGATTGTTTAGGGTTTTGGTTTTTGGTTTTTTTTGGTTTTTTTTCTGAATAACAAATATGGGTCCAGTGCAGGAAGTAGGCCCTCATGGCACATGCCCAGGTACGAGCAAGGGGTTCCCTTTGGCATTGGTGCATCTTCTAAACTGTGAAATATATGTCCTAGCTAGTGAAATGTCAGGGATTTACCACTTGTAAAGATTTGGAACCATGGAATGAAACTAGACACCAAAGACCTGACTGTGGAAGGTGGGAAGGTAGTGCTGGTGAAGCCCCAAGAGGCTGAAGTAGACAACACTGTCCTCCAAGATGGAGGACAGGATGAACAGATTATTTTAGGGATCCTTGGCAGAGTAATGGTTGCACTAAGTCATAGTTGCAATTGAAGGTTTTTATTCTCAGAAGAGTAAAGGTAACATCCTATATTATGACTATCATAGCAGAAAATTTATTACAATCAATAAGAAGTATAATACAAATTTTCTAATACATCTTAAAATTTTTCATCACCTAGAAATGAATTTAACTAGTAATTTCTATTCACCTGGACCCTCTGCAGATAATTTCCTGAAAAGCTGTGGAGAAGAGAGATACAAACTCCCAGCTAGAGCTGTTGTGTCTTTCTCCATTCCCTTACACCTCAAAACCACATGTGCCCAGTTTCCACAATCTATCTGTAGTCCTTCCTCTGCAGCCCATTTGAGAAGCTACTCACATCCTAAAATTCCTTCTGGAACCACCAAGAATGGTTGTGTATAGGTGTAAAAATCCTTCTGAGCTCTTTTAGCCTTCAATTTCTTTCCAATGACCTAGTTTTGTAGCATGAGTAAGCAACCTGCTTTGCTGTGCTGTGTGTATGTGACTGTGTGTGAAAAGTTATAGCTCTTTGCTGCCTGTAACAAGCCATGTTGCTAGGATCTGCTCCAAGTCTGCACTCTCTAGTTTGGCTGTACTGTCTACAGTTTCCTTTTTCTTGGCCAACTTCCCTCAGCAGCTCTGATGGAACCTAGAAGCAAAGGTTTAGCCGTTAAGAGGACAAGCGCCTGCATGGGAAAACAGGAGGAGGCATTTTGTCCCCATTGTGAGGCAGGAAGGATTTTGGAAATGCAATTACACTTCCAAATTTAGGAACATAGAAGCCTAACATGGACCCCAGACAATGAGGTAGAAACCGAGAGAGGTTAAGAACCAATTCAAGCAAGCTGCTAATACTGAACTAAAGTATCTTTGAAAAAAACCCCAGTTTACTGAAATTATTAGTTAAGAAGTACATTTTTAATGTTAGGTCTTTGACAAAGTGGCAAGAGCATTAGGATGCTTAGAAACACCCAACATTAGGGAAGAGTATTGCCCTTTCTAAAATGCCCTGTTGTGATGCGGTGGAAATCTCTTTGCACTTGCAGTTCTGGCCTTCATCCTGTCCGAGAGGCCAGTACCAACATTCCAATGCTCTTTTAGTATTTGATCCTTCCTCTAAAAAGGCATTATTACAAATGTGCCACTCAGGTAGATTGTCCTGCTGTCCTCAGGAAATTAGGTTTCACCTCAAATCTGATTGATACACCCTGTGGTTACCAAAACCAGTCTGACATTGTTTTGAAGTCAATTAGAGAGAAAAAAGTTATTCCTTTTATTACCTCTCATCTCTGACAATTCCCTTTGATTCCTTTTCTCTTTATTTCTATCTTTTTTCTGATTTATAATCCCTAAAATGGATAGAGTCCTGACCTACAAAGTATTACTGTTATACAAATAACCTAAAGTGGGCCTGTAGAGTGGACAGAGCAGAACAGGCTGCTATTGCATTTTGGCCTCACTACCTCAGGACTGGGCCAGCCAGGAATAATGTGGCTAATAAAAGGATGGGTCAATTGGATTGCCTGAAACAAAAGAGCTTAAACAATGGGTAAAATAACAAAGGGATAAGCCATATAGGGTCAAATCTAACAGGACCCAAAAATAGGGGAAACACAACATTATATATTGAATGTTGGGGGCACTGTCCAATCAAAACTGGGAATAAGAACCATAACCTTATATGTAAACCTAACTTAACCAATCATGAATGAGAACTGGAAACATAACCTTATTTGTAAAAGCCTAATCAGCATAGCAATTCCCATGACCCCCTTTCTTTTACCATAACCTGGATATAACTTTCCCTTCCTATACTCCCATTTCCCATGGCCTCAGGTTGATGCCTCCTGGGCAATTAGTTGAGGCCAGGCCATTGTCCATCCCAACTAGTTGAACTCCTGTAGGCCGTCGTGGCTGAGGAAAAAGTAAGAGCAGCAGAACAAACATTTACTCTTATAAAGCAGCTGAGGAACTCCATGGCTTGCAATGAATAGATCTAAAACTGTCACCAGAAAAGCACTCTGAAGTTGTCCTTTCCAATTCTGACAGGAACCAGAGAAACTATGAGCTGCAATTCTCAGTCTTACTCTCACATCTGTCCTTCAGCCATCCAATTCCAACATTGGGCACACACACAACACTGGCAAGACTCTGGTCTGGAAATCCATCAGACTCAAGCCTACTAGAGGTGGTTGAGAGCTGCCTGGTCCTGTGATGAATTTGTTTTGAATTGCCTGGAGCACTTGAAGAAGGAAGGTGGTTAGAAGGTGCACAAGATTCTGGGTGAAGGTGGTATCTTGGCAACTGGAGCCAGGTCATGCACACAGCTCATTGTAACCCCATCCAAACCCCAAAATTCAATTATATTTGCTTGTGGCTTTTGTGAATATGCAGTTTCCTTTAATGGCATCACTCTATTACTTTCATGGATAAGTCCTAAAAACACCACAAAGAAACTCACTATGTGGGTGTAAAGATAGAACATATATTGACAGCTTTCCTTTCTTTCAAATTTTGCAGTCACTTGTGCTATTCCTGTTCTTAAGTTCTATTCATCAACAAATAAATTTGAGGAAGAAAGTGCATAAAAAACCTTTGAAAGATTTTAAAAACCATAAAGGGGCAATGTGGATTATAAACTAGGTATGAGAAATTATATGTGATTTTTTTTGTAGCAACAAGATGGAAGTTAGAGGGGAAGATTATCCATTAGCTGACATTTTAAGAAGACAAAAAACTGTGTGTTGTATTTTCAGCTTAGTTTTCCGGGAGCTGGATTCAGTGGGTTAATTTTTCATGCATAATCTCCAAATTTATGAGAGTTCTGTTTTCATTAATTTTTATTACTAAACAAAGTGAGCTATGCATAAATAATGGAAGAAATCAAGTTTTCTGGAAAATTTCCAAAGAAGATTAGCTTGTCATTAAATAAACCAAATGTTCAGGATTTTTTACTGGTGCTCCATCAGGGGACAGCTTGGATGGAAGGAACACACATCAGCTGCCATATGAACAGGTTCACATTTAACTACCTGAAGTTCTTCACACTTCCAGAACAAATTCCTGGTTTAACCTGTTGTAGTTCCTCTGCAATGATGACTGGCTGACTAACACTGGACACTTGACAGGAAGATGTGATCTGAAATATGTAGAACACTTAAATAATATAGCAAAAGAAGGGAAATTGTGGCAAGGCCTGTACAGTCAGATTACTCTCCTTGAGTGCAGTAAGGCTACATAATGTATAGAGTTAAGTACTCTGCAAAGGTTAAGCCTATACAAATTAAAGTGAAATTCTATATCCACTAAAATTCAAGGGAACTCTGTTGTGGACTGAAATAAAGTGAGTTTTTCCCTTAGACCAGACAGAAAAAATAAATAAGAGTATTATAGGAGAAAAACCAGTATGATTCGGAGTCTTTAGAGGAAAAATATTGAGCAAATTTCTGTCCTGAGATGCAGTGAAGCGAGTGGAGCTCCACAAGCAACAGTAAATAGCTCAAACAGCTGCTGTGGAAAGGAAGGAAAAGATACTGGTGCTGACTATCTTTATTTTTTTTCCCAATCAGCTCTAGTTCATGATGCCCAGCTTTGCAGTTGTCCACTTTGAAAACAGCAGCCACAGTACCAGTAGGTGCCTAAGAGTTCAGGTAAACTCTTTCTTTGGACTTGCAAAACAAGAAGTAGAAAAGAATGGCTATATTGTCTTGCTTGCTGGGTAGTCTTACCTGCATGTCCTCTTTCTGGATCTTAATTCAGTCAGGGTCCATTGATCACTGGCTTTTAAAAATTTTGTCAATTTTGACTATATGAAAAAAAATGCTATGTCTCCTATTGCCTCCCTGACAAGTCAATTGATTATTGTGGGAAATCAAGGCACAAAAAGTTCTCAAAATGCTGCGCATGTCGGCCCAGACTTATAAATGAATACAGAAAGGAAAAATCTTCCCGATATAGAGACCATAAGCAAGAATGTGGATTTGTAGTTTAAGCAGAAACATGTTGAGCTAGATACTGGAAAGTTTTAAAGCTTTTAAGCGTAGATATAGAAGTAGTTACACAAAGAGTAAAAAGTTTTAAGGTGTAGCAAGTAGGTTTGTGCGCCATTATATGATTGGTTAAGAAGGTCCGCATTGTGGCTTGTGATACAATTTAATTAGAGACTGGTGGGAAAATAGAAACATCCTTTGTGGCTCTAGTTTATCTGCTAATTAACTTTTAAAAGACTTTGTAACCAGTGATCTTATGACCCCTGACCACTATTATTGACTTCTGACTTGTGCTGTGAAGACCTTCTCATCCTACATGAGACTGTAGAAGATAAAAGCAATAAGTCATGCTTTAAGATGTCTCTCCATGATCCCGTCTCTTTTAATAACCCAATAGATTATCTCCGAATTCTTATGTTGGAGTAAAACAGAAATAATGATTCTCTAATCAGGGTTCCCATGGGTTTTACTTTTCTAGAGTCAGACCCAGAATGCAGCAATGGAAAATTATCTGAATTAGTGAATCATATAACTCAACCTAGAATCTGTTGGTCTGTCTAACAGCTTTTCAAAACATGTGCATGTTACTTCTGGAACACTGAGGTATTTGTTATAAGGTCCAATAATAAAAATATTTGTACCAAAATACTAAGCACTAGTAGATCAAAAGACCTATTTACGACCGGTAGATGATATTTTGAATAAACCTTGTATATTAACCAACAATTGCATAAGTAAATGTTTAGGATTTGGCTTGACCTTGAACTTGTATTTTTCTATAAACTAAGTAAGTCCTTCAAGTTGTGCTGCCTGATTGTTGGAATATTTGAAGCAGTATCTTCATGTAGGGAACAGGGAATCTCCTGAGTTCCCTGAAGACCCTAAAGGGTGGTCAGTCTCAAGAACACAGCTTGCTTTGTTGTATGACATTACCACTGTGATGACTGAGTGTGACAGAGACACCATTAACTGAAGTTCACTGGAGTATGGAACAACGGCTAATTTTCTTGTAAGGAAATTATGATAAATTATTTGAACAAGACAGAAAAATTCAGAAACCTGGGGGGGAAAGTATGGGCTAGTCTCCTTGCAGACTCAGGTACTTTGGTGTGGAAAACAGTGGGGAAACCATTAATTCTAAGAGTGACTGGGGAGTGCTAGTTCTGCCAGCTGGGACAAAGAATTGGCATATGTTCCCTGGAGAGAAAGAGATGGAGAACAGATGGGAGAAAGTCTTATATGTTATCAAACTTCAGAAGAAATGATAAAATACAGATCAAAGGATTTGTTGTTGATAACTACCAACCAAAATTATACCAAAGCAGGTAGCATGTGTGTACTTTGCTCAAACCAGCATGAGGCCTTTCCTATATATACTGACAGATTTTGTGAATGTCATTCCAATTTATGTATGTATGTTTGTGTGTGTGTGTATGTATGTACATGTGTGCACACACACACACATATACATCTATTTGTATATACTTGCAATGCTGCCATGCCTGGAATGTTTAGGAGACATGATTGTAAGGGCAACTTTTAAACCTTCACTTCTGAAGTAGCATTTACTCACACTAGTGGCTCCACAGATGTGCTAATTGCTGTTCCACGCAATAGTTCAAGAGACAAGCCCTTCAATTCAAGTCAATTAACTAAATGCAGTATACTTAATTTCAATTAATGAGAATTTGTTTAATTAAAATTGCACACTACAGTTTGTCTATTATGGGCCATGCATTCAATTATTCTCAGTAATTTACTGAGAGTCTGCAACATTGCTTTAGTCAACACTTCATGAATTTAAGTCAAACTTAAGTTTGGCTACAAAGCAGAGTTAAATTAAATTATTATTTATTAACAAATTACAGTTAAATTTAATTTGTCTGGAATACAAAACCAGAAGATCAATTGTTTCTAGTTTACCAATTCTGGAAAAGCAGGAGTAGAAGATGGCAGTTTGATTTAAATCAGTTCTGTCAGCTTGTTTTCAAATGTCTGGGTTTTGATGATTTTTTTCTCACCACAATGTAAGTAAATAAATTCAATCAAGGAAAATTCATTCTAGATTGAGTACAATGCCACTCAGGTTCACACTGCCAATGATGCTGAAAGTGTTGATGATCTGGGCACACTATATTATGACAATTGTGATTGTATTAGAAAACAACCCCTAAACTTCTGCATCCAGACCTGGACCCAGCAGGATTCTTGAAAGTAATCATAAAAGTGACAGAGTTTGGGTCAGACAGGAAGGTAAATATTTGTGTGTGTTTGGGGAACATATAAAGGGGAACAGAATCAGTTAATATACCCAACTATATCTAGGGGAAAAGTTAAATTACCACAACTCACGGACCCCTTAATCCCAGGTAATAGGCTATAGCATTTATTTTAGAGTGTTTCAGGATATGTAACAAGAAAATGTGAAGTTGTGGAAGTGATAGGTATGGACTTAATTGCAATTATTTGGTTAGCTTCATAGGCTTAAATCCAAATAAAACCCCAAACTTTCCCTTTAACTAAAATGACTTCTAAATTCCTCACTATGGAAAGACATGGTCAGAATCTTCTTACCTCAAAATTCTCCTTCTTTCTTTTTTTTTTTTTTCAAAGCATTGCACTATGATGTCTCTCAATTGTATCATCATTTACTCTTTCTGCCTGCAGGATATATCTGAAAAAGGTCATGACTCTGTTCACCAACAACACATCTCCCATTCATTTGGAAGAGACTGAGCTTCAGTCCATTATCCTTCATCCAATAACTCTCTCTTTTTCCTGGTATTTCTCATAACAGTGGCCAAAGAACAGGAAGTAAAAGATTAAAGTTAGAAGAAAAAGTTAAAAGATCCCTTTTAAATTGGTGAACAGAGCTTCTTTCTTAAAGATGTGTGCATGTGTATGTGTCTGTGTGTCTGTGAGTCTATGTGTCTCTGTGTGTGTTCACAGAACACTTTGTATTTTACCACTTTACTGAAGCCTGGGATTCAGCAAATCCAGCATGTCATAAAAAAGAAATTGTGATTTATAAAAAAATAATAAATTAAAAGGAGTTGCAAATTACAGACTCTTTCCTAGATTTAGCAGGTTAATTCAGTTATGCTGTACTTTACACTGATTAATGAAAATCCAGTTCTTTCCTGGAGAGGGAGTTACCTCACCTGGTACCTGCCAGATATTCCATGTAAAATGTCAGACACGCTTTTCTTGCATGGGCAGTGTCATCCTAACCTAATTTGCATTCAATGGAGTTTTTTTCTGGGACCATAAGGCCGTAATCAGTCCTTTGTTCTTAGTTTTTAACACAGCCATAAACATACAGTGTCCACTTCCTTCAATCTACTGCCTTGTTTTGAATTGCACTTTTTCTTTTTCTTTTTTTTTTTTCTTCATCCAGGGAAATTGTGGTTAGTTATTCTTAAAACTAGAACTTTCCCCTCTTGAACAGCTGCAACTGAAGTATTCAAATCATGTGCAGATGGAGGACTGGACAGCTGCATATTACAATTACATGAGAGTGTACTCACCTCTGCAGATAGCAATGGTTGCTTGCTGTTAGGAAGTTAGTAATGTATTTTAAGTAGTTTTTAGTGGAAGCTTTCTTGGTTTCTATTTGCCACTATAAAAAAAAGAGTTTTGTTCATGATTTTCCTCTTAGTGTGGCATTTTTAACCACAAGTGTGTTTTACCATTTTGTAGGGCTGTTCTAGAAGCAAATCTAGAGCTCTGATGAGTGCTCACAGTTTATTGATTACTGTGGTGGTGCAAAGTTTCATGGGTTCTCATTTATTTCTGTATCTGGTTCAGTTTATTGTAACCCAAATGATTTGTTCTATGTACCCCTTTACCTTACCCAGTTGATTTGTCCCAAGATCCTTCCCCCTCCTGCCATCACAATTACTCCTACCCCCTGGTCCTGTCACTCCAGCCCAGGCCTCTCCTTTTCCTCTGGAAAGTTCTAGGGAGGGCATCGTGTGGTTGGTCAGGGCTTGGGAAACACCCTTTCTCCCTTCCCAGGATTAGTCCCAGGACTGACTGATGTCCCCTAGACCCTGCCTAAGTCCTTCCTCGGTTTTCCCCACCCCTGTGATCCTCCCCCAGTTAAAAGTTGCTGCACGGAGCTAGTCTGGGTTCTCTCTCTGAGTGGATCCCAGGAATAAACACCTTCTGGTCCTCTCAGTGTCTGAGTCTCTCCTTCTTCCTTCACTGGAGCTGCACTGCCTCTTGGGGTCAGAGAGTAAAAGAATCCACTGTGCAGGCAGTGGTATTCAGTTTCGCCTGCTGTGACTGTGGCCTCGGGGCAGGAGCTGGCCGTGGATTTACCTCGCACGGCCACAGTTACCACTATGAAAAACTTACACAGCTGAGGGGAAATTCCACCTTAAAAAAGAGCCCAAAACACCTTTATAAGAAAGTTTGGGGCAGAAATACAAAGGAACAAACTCAGAACTGTGGAATAATATTTAAAAAGCAGTAGAAAAGATTCAAGTTAAATGATCTATGTTAACGATGTTAAATTTACTCCTTTGGCCTCACTCAATCATTCATATGAAGCGTGTCTGACTAATATTCTGTCCTTGTGAAAAATCTATGATCATATTACAGAGTTTACAAAAATACATTTGCAAAAATGTGTACTCAGAGAACTTGCTCCAGCAGCAATAGTGAAGAGTTCCAAAATTTTAAAGTTATTCTGAGTGTTATTTTTATGAACAACTAATATGAAACAGGTTTAAAAACTAAGCCCTTAAAAAAAAATTAAAAATATTCGATGGTCTTCCAAATGAAAAACATATTTCCCTTCAAACTCAAATCTCAAAAAAAAAAATCTCAAAAGCATATTTTCAAATTTATTTCCCACATATCTTGGGGAACTGCATCTTGGGTCAGAGACTGCACATGAGAATCAAGAACAAGGGTAGTGTAGTCAACATCAGGCTTGTCATGAAAAATAATTACTAATCTCCAAGATACTGACTGCAGAATTTTCATTGCACCTGTGGACTCCATGAAGCTTCACTTTCCTTCTGGTTTTGTAAATGCTTGGCTTTAATAATAATTGATATTTTAAAAACAAAGGCAGAACCATAGAGATGCAAGCTGGAAATTAAGAATGGAAGTTCTTCACTGAGGATTTTCCTGGGGTATCTAAGGCTCTTTCTTGATTTCTATGCTGTCACAAGTACAGAGGCAGCATGCAGGGACCTGAAGCAGCAGAGAGCTGCCAGAGGCAATGTAAATGGCTGTCACCAGCCTCTAATTGAAGGATTGTGCAGAGCAGGACAAGCTCATCAGCTAAGAGGGTTTGCATGGCCAGGTTTTGGCAGTGGGAGTGCTACAGGGGTGGCTTTTGTGAGAAGGTGCTGGAAGCTTCCTCCATGTCTGGCAGAGCCAGTGCCAGCTGGCTCCAGTATGGATCTGTTGCTGGTTAAGGCTGAACCCATCAGCAATGGTGTTATACTTCTGTGATAACATATTTAAGAATAAGAAAAATAAAAGTTGTTGTGCAGATGTAATTGTAACCAGAGAAGAGAGGGGTGACGGCATGTGAGAGGAACTGCTCTGCACTACAGACTCCCCAGGGCAGTGGGGAAGGAGGGGGGGCCAAGATTCCCCCGCAGCCCGTGGCGAAGGCTGTGGTGAAGCCCCTGTGTCCTGCGGCCCCTGCAGGAGCCCAGGCCAGAGCAGGGGGATGCCTGAGAGAGTGCTGTGAACTTGTGGGAAAACTGTGCCAGAACAGGCTCCAGGTAAGGAGCTGCAGACCTGTGGAGGGAGGTCCAACAAGTTGGACTTGGTCCATGTTGGACTTGTGACCCCATGAGGGACCTCCTTTGGAGCAGGCTGTGCCTGAAGGACTTATGGAAGGACTTAAGGAGTGCCTTATGGAAGGGTGACCCGTGTGGCAGAGAATTGCCTATGGGATGGACTCCTGTTGGAGAAGTTAATGGAGAACTGTTTCCTGTGGAAGGGACCTCAGTTTGGCATCTCATCAATGTATATAAACACCTGCAGTGAGGGTGCAAGGATAGAGCAAGGATCATTCTAGTGGGACTGTCTCGATTTGAAAAACAGGTATCTGCTAAGGAGGGGCAGGACCTCCTTAGGAAATGTGGAATTCAAGTCCCCTCCCTCCAAATTATTGTAATTTAGTGTTATAAATATCCAATCAGTCAAATTTTCCAACAAGCAATTTATTGGAAAATTGAAAGATACAGAGAAATCGAGCCAAGGATCGGATCTGGGTGAACCGCAGCTTCGGCCTCTATTGCACCGAGAGCATCACAGTTCACGAAGCCGCCTCCGCGGAGTCATTTTTTGTAGTTTTTGGTTAGAGTGGTGGATGATTTCTATGTTTTTCCTGGTCCTTTTTACATATTCATGGAGATTTCTTTCTTGGTCTCCTGTCCATTGAGTAGCTTTCCAGGAAATGGATTTTTGGGAACCTAGCATGGGGATGCACACACCTTGCAGCGTTGATAAGATTCATATCAAAGGGTGTTGATGGTTGGCTGATGGGTGCTGATCACTGGGTTGTTAGTTGAGCCATCTCCGTTGAGAGCCCATATCCCTCTCTGGGTGCTGTCCATTGTTCCACAGTGATTGCATTGGTACACCCTTCCTGGCTATTTCCAACATCCTTGGGATAGCTCCCTGCTGAGGGCATGTTCAAATGCCAGTCTTCCCAACCAGGATGATTTTATACTATTTGAGTTTCAATCTTAAAACACGAATTATACTACATCATATATAACATTTAGGAAATTAAAGGGGCTTTCAGGCAGAGTTATGGGGACAGGGATAACAGTTCTTTACAAGTATTTATAACAATGCAAACAAACAATGACAATTGCAGCAATCATACTAAACAGAACCAGGCAAGACCTCGAGGGGCTTTGTTCTCACAAAGCTCGGGGCAGTCCGATCTCACACAGGAGCACCAGGCTGGAACGGTGGAAAAATCCCAGGCCGGTGGATGAGAGCAGGAAGCTCTGGGGTGGTAGCCGGGGTGGCAGGGATGTCCCAGCAGGGGAGGAGTCACAGAGCTGCAGAAAACCTCAAAGCAGTGCCGAGGGAATGGCGGTGGCAGGACAGGGTCGGCCCAACAGGGCAGGAGAAGATGGACTCAGCTGTTCTGGAGCTCAGGAGCCGATGATGGCAGACTTTCTCAGGACCGGAGCCAGTGGAGACAAAGGAGAATCCTCCTGCAGCAGCAGCCAGACCTACCCTCTCTGATGCCAGGAGCAAGAGAAAAGCAACTGCCCCCCACCC
>VZUI01090174.1:0-5000 GCA_013401135.1 Cettia cetti
TCTCATCCTGCTGCAAAGCTACAAACAAATTAAAAAAAAAAAAAAAAAAAACAAAAAAAAAAAAAAAAAAAAAAAAAAAAAACAACCCCAACCTGAAGTAAAAGTTAGGCTAGCTTCTTAGAAATGAAAAGAAAGGAAAGTCAATTTCCCTGCAAGTTTTGTGCATACTGCTGAACTCAGACCTAAGTTAGAAAGTCCTCAGAACCCCCTACAATAAGTAGGGGGAAATCTGATAATTTTAAAAAATTTAAAGATCAAACAAATTATCCCACAACAACTGAACTGTCAATAAGTCAAAACAAAAAGTGCTCCCGTGGGGAACACTTGCTCTCCTCCCAGCTAAAATATTTTGAGTGGCATTTGTCAAGAACCTCCTGGTGGTATCAGGAGACATGCCCTGATCCACTTTCAATCTCTCCCTTCAAGGGAGCCCAACGAATTTAATTACAATTTCTGTATTTATTCTACCTAGAACATCTCATTTCCCACCCAAAATGCTGCTTGCTGTACCTTTTTTCCCCTGCAGTCCATCACTACTGTGGTCTCATGTTAGCTTACACCTCCTCTTCTTGAGGCTGCATTCCCTGAAGATGCAAGGGAAATTAAACCCAACTTTTTGGAGCTAAAAAATCCTAAAAATCTGACTGAATTCAGCAGAAACTTCAGAGTGTGCCCTGCCATCTGCTCTGTGATCCTTGGGGAGGAGGGCTCTTAAGCATTCCACACTGGATGTCTCACGTCCAGCAGGACTTGCTGGCAGGTGTAATGGTCTGATCTGGCACCAAAAGGCTGGAAATTGTGGGAGATATTAGGAATTATGCCCCCTTCTCCTGTACAAACCTGTTGGCTCCAAGAGAAGCTCAAGATGGGGCTCCAACAGTGAGACAAGACACAGGGGAGCAGTTTCCAGAGGAGCTGGAGGAAGATGTTGCTGTTGAACAAGGAGATGGGACAGAGAATGAGCAGGAAGGAAAAGGTGGGGAGAGTTTGAGATCTTGAATGGGGGACCTAAAAGCACCATGTGCAGAGTGTGACACCCAGCTCACCACCTGTCCTTGCAACTTCTCCCTCTGATGCTGTCAAAATAAGAATTTGGAGGAGATGGCTCTGATGGGAGAAGTCCTCCTCTCTGTTACCTTTTGGTGACAGTAATGGCACTGACAAATCTGTCTGTCTGTGCTCAGGATTTGCTTGCAATGTGTCATGGATTAGAGAATTAGATTTTCAAAAAAAACTTATTATTTCCTGCATGTCTTTTTTCTTTGTGGAGTTGTGGGGGGCATGACATGCAGATTTGGATGCCAAGATGTAGGAGTGGGATTTGAGTCACCTACAAACACCTTGGCTTGAAGAACCACCCAGTCACACTGCTTGATTTGCCTGTGGAGGCACTGAATACACTTTCCTGACATGCAGGGAAGCCCCAACTTGGACAATAAAAATATGTCAGCATGAAAATGGTTAATGGTGAGTATTATAGCTTCAAAAGACCCCATTGGCTACCCCTAAAGGATGCCCTGCAATTGTTAAACTCATCAGATGCAACTACCCTTCCTCAGCTAGCCCTTACATTTGTCTGGCTAACAGCAAAAAAAAAAAAAACAAAAAAAAAACCCTATAATAAATCGGTAACATATGTTGCCAGACAAGAATAAGTGATATAAATAAAGAGTCAAGAGACATAGCCCCTCAAGAACAATGTGTAAAGATTTAAACTTCCAATGTATTAGTTAAGCTAGGAACATTTTAGGAGGAACTTGAAAGTCGTGTACTGTTTGTTTATATCATTCCTTCTCTTTTTTTTTTTTTCCTCTCTTTTTTTTTTCTTCTCTTCAGATTGCATTTTAAATCAAAATGTTCTCCATGACTGACTGCTTTGCAGCACTAGGGTAAGTCCCGTTTTTCCACAGCTTAAACAAAAAATATGCCTAAGAAATCTATGCCAGAAAGGCATTTTGCTGGGTTTTGGTTTAGGAAATAAGCACAATGCTGTTGGGAAGACATCCTCTTTTTATTTTTTCTTCTCTTTTTAATCCAAATATAGAAAATTGTGCATGTGCAAACATAGCTACTATCAAGAAAGCCAATTCACTGTAAAGGTGACAGATCTCCAAACTAGTAATACATTAACAGCTGCAGCATTCAAAAAGAAAATATAAAACCAAATACGCTTTGAGACTTAGCTGGATGTTTTATTTCTCTTTTACTTTTATTGAGACATCCTTTGAAAAATGGCATAAAATAAATAGTTTTACAAAACAACAACATAATCAATCTCTAAATGAGAAGATAAATCAAGGATTTCATTAACTGCTGGTAGCCAGTTTAAATTGTAGTCTTGTCCATAATGTCTATCTATCTATGTATGTCCAAGTTATATTAAAAACCTTTAAATGGCTTTGTAATATCAGCTACATCTAGCTATTATAATAATTAATGATACTGTTTTATAAATCAATATATGTATTCTTGATAAATTCATATCCAGTTAATGGCGTAATTTAAATAAAAAATTAATGTAATAAAGGACATACTGGAATAAGCAGGAAATCTTTAAAGGTTAAGAGGCAAATTTGTCTAAATTCTTTCTTTTGTACCTATTTTTTGAGAAGTCCTCCATTGAAATGCAGCAGATAGCAGGCTGGCTCTCCGGACTGCATTCTTGCCATTAGTTTTGTTTTAACAGCACCCGGTGAGTTTTTGCAGCCAAAGGAAAAGGGAAAGCCCCTTCAGCAGCAGGAATAGTTTCCTGCCTGGTTTCTCATCCTGCTGCAAAGCTACAAACAAATTAAAAAAAAAAAAAAAAAAAAACAAAAAAAAAACAAAGACAAAAGCAAAAAGAAAGAAAGTGAAAAAAAAAAACCCAAAGCAAAACCAACCCACCACCCCGACACTTGGCTAGAAGCAGAAATGGCAAAAATGCTCCTTTTTTACCATTCCCCATTAATTCTATATTTGTATTATTACAAAAATATTTTGCATGTTTTATACGGTGTCATTAAAAAAGGTAAAATATGAACATTTTGTTCCAGGCATGAAGTGCATTCAGAGGAGCCTGAAACCCTGCAGACTGTTCAGTGTAATAAAAAGCTGTTCTTTATCTCTTGTTTTAAATACAGTTAATCCTGTTTATTCAGCAAACACATTTAAGAGCAACTTTGAGGGGAAAAAAAAACCAAAACACCAAAACAGAAAAAGCTGGAAATTGCCTTTTTCTATCTGCAGTGGTGAGAAACCGTGGCTCTGTTCCTTTGCTTTTATTTATAGTCAGAAACCACAAAATGTATCTCTAACAATAACAGGGATTTTAATAGGCAATATTAATTGTTCTTCCCTCAACGTTTGATCTGAAATGTTTCAAACAAAAGCCCGTTGCCAGTTTATGTGCTGAATTTGTTTGAAGAATATCTTTCTGAAATGGTGCAAAGCACTATACTTCGTCATTCAGACTGACACGGGACAGAAATGTCATTTTAATCCATTGAGTGATTTTTTTTTTTTTTTGGGTTTTCTTTGGGGGGGGGGGGTGTCAGGTTTTTTTTTTTTTTTTCCTCAACATTGCTCTGCCTTATTTAGAGCAGCAGTGATCTGCTCAGTTTCTTTTGACACTGATGGGTATTTCAAACCCCTTACGCTGAGGGGAGGGAGGAAAAGGAATTTGCTGCCAGTCACAGCGGCGATGCAGCTCCACAAGCCATCGCTTATTTGCTAAAAGTTTACATTTCAAATGAGCCTGAAATGTAAAGGTGGGATTTTTTTTTTGATGCTGGCACTGTGTTCAGGGATGGAGAGAGAAAATAGAGGGAAGATGATTCTGCTTGTGTGTTAAAGACTATCGGGATATTGGTAATACAGCCATTTAAAATGTATTTTGGTTTTTTTTGATGCAGCTGGGAGCAGGAGATTCACAGCCATATCTGTGATGCTTAATTTAAGCTTTACAGGAAAAACATCAAACAGCAGCTTACAGTAACGTGCCGAAATACATTACACATTTTAAATATCTTCAGTTGGAAATGCGTGTTATATTTTTCACCCTCCCCTTCTGGGATCACTAACATGCTTCTCCCCAGACAAAGCAAGGACAAGTTCCATCTTTAAAAATTATCTGCCTAACAGATCACATTCTCAGGCATGTTCCCCGCTTTTTATTACCACGGATAACCTCTTAATGCTATCACAATTTTATACTTGTTAAGTGGACGGATCTTCCCTATATTTAACTGCAAACAAAGCGACTTCATTTTGGGGGGGATAGGAGGGAGGAGAAATGGTTTGGGATGATTAGAAACATAAGTTTCTATCTTCTGTCACACCAGCCTATCAATTATTCAAAACCCTACTAAATTTAGATGTCTGTTCCTAAAACGTTGTTTGCACTCGTTCCCTGGGAAGATGGAGGCAGCTGATAATTTGGCTAAATTATGCGTTTGAACGAACGAAGGAGTCGAATTCGGCAGATTTATTCGCCGCTGACGAAAACTCTTGGTGGCAGGAATGCAGACCTCCCCCTTCAGGGAGCAAACCCAGGGCTGAGGTGGTGCCCACAGGTATTTAATGTGGACCAAACCTCGTGGTTACAACGAATAACCTGATGCACCAGCGGCTCGGTGGGAGGTTTTGCTGATCAATTAGGGGCTGGCTAGCCAGTCCCTAAAGCAGCCCCTGAGGTGCTTTGTGCCCCAGGTAGTCCTTACCTGAGTGCAAAGACCAATAAAGGGGAAATTATTGCTGTTATAGGACGAGACGTGAAGGGTGTGGGGTGGAGGACTCCGGATCTGTAATGCGCTCATCCCAAACCTGCACTTGGAGAGTCCCTGCTGCAGCCTGGCTGCTGTGATGGTGTAAAATATCTCTTTTTTCCAGGGGTGTGATTGGCAGCAAGGCTCCACCGAGCGTGGGCGTCCTCCCGTGCGCACCAGTCACAGGACGTGAGGGGGGGAGTTTTTTTGCAATTTATTTTATTTTTTTTTTTTTATAAATAGATAGGCTTTGACAAA
>VZUI01090174.1:7500-23506 GCA_013401135.1 Cettia cetti
AGCACAAGCCCCGCTGACGTCAATGGGAGTTTTTCCGGGGCGAGGGCCGAGCGCCTTGGCCCGCTGCTATAAACACGTTGGGACTTTCTCTTTTAATGGATGGTATTTAGATTCTGTGATGGGGCTTGTTTAACAGGCACGTTTTCCAGAGTCCTCAAACGTCGTGGGGCACGCAAGACAAATTGTCTTTTTGTCAGAGCAGCGTGAGGGCAGGAGAGAAGCGCTGAGCTACCGCAGGCAGTTTTTACCTTCCACTCACTGCTCGCCGATCCCCACCTCCCTTCTCCTGGGAGATCAATAACAGCAAAAGTCAGGGGGTGTCATGGGGCAGGATTTCCAACAAGTAGAAGTGGAATTAATAGGAATAACATTCTTCAGAAATATTAATATCTTTTTTTGCCTGTAAGTTTTCAGGGCTGAAATAATAGCTGTCTGCTCCTTCGGAGAGAAGAAGGGTCAGCACCCACAGCCCTGTCTGTCACTGGACTCGTTGCTGCCAACCACCCCAATGACATGGGTAGGGTATATCATCCTTTTTACACTACACAACAAAGCCAAAACCACACACTGCCTTTAATCTGATCCATGGTTCCATCAATATCTTATTTCTTGCCCCAGATAAATGACTGATATTACAGTGCCTGGTGACACGGGCTCTGCTCCTCCCAATAATTTTCTATATCCTCCCTGACTATATTCACCCCCACCCCTGCAGGTATTAACATTTTGCTGTTTGCTCTGTCTGGCACACTAATAAATGTAAAAACCAGGTATTCTGTGCCTGAGTTCTGGATGTTCCCCTCTTTACATCCTCCCACCTAGGGTGGAGAAATGAGTCTTCTTCTGGTGACACACCCCAGTGCACACACAGCCCTCAAGAATCCCCAGACCAACAGCATGGCAGCCACTGGGCCTGCAGGTTAATTCATGTGTAGGTGCACTTCTTTTATTTATTTTTTTTTTTATGTCCTTCCCTAAACTTAAAAAGCTCTAACTCTGCTTTTAAACAAAGCAGTGATTATATACTTTGCCTCAACAACCTCTCCTTTTTTTATTAGGGGACACCCTCCCCCCCTCCTCAAAAAATGCTGCCATAAAAACAATAGGCAAGGCCATAATTTAAAGAGAGAAAAATGTGATTATATAACACATCCTGCAGTAATCAATTTTACCTCCAATATCTGCTTTTGTTTTCAAAATGCTAAATAAACAATACATAATGCATCCCTCATCAGCCAAAACCATGAGGGCTCTGTGCTCAAATAACAGGAAACATATTCAATTTTCCTAACAGAAGACAGTTCATTAAGCTGTGCCACATCAAATAAAACTTTAATTTCTCCAGCATCAGAGTCGCAATGAAAGCAATTGAGGAAGATGAGCCATATGGTACTTCTATCAGCAAACACATATTGCTCATTCCCCCAAAGTTTTCTAATTCTGCTCCCCAGACCTGTGTAATATAGATAATGTGCTCTGAGCGCAGCAACCATGAGCTATCTGGTGTACACTTCTAATACTGTATTTAATGGGAAATAATGAATCATAAAAGCCTGCAGAAGACGGCTTTTGCTAACCTAAATCTCAGCTGTAATTTCATTGTTCTGTGCCTAAGATGCTGTTTGCCCTTTTCAAGCAGCAGCAGTTGAACATAATTATGCTGCTACAAACCTGGGCTGCAAAAAGAAAGCCGTCCTAACAGAACCAAGTTTTTTATTAACTCTTGAAATCCTGAGCTTGGGGCAACTGCAAGCAGAGAGCTGCCTGTCAGGTTTTAGGGTTCATTTAAAGCACACGTACACGTTTATCTTGATTTCCAGCGCGCAGCCCCACAAATTAAATTGATGATTCCCACATCGGGCCAAAAATGCAACAGGAGAAGGCTGTGAAAAATTAGGAAATCTTCTTGACATAGGGAAATCCGACACTTGTCTGCTCTAACATCTGTAAGTGCCAAAGAGAGAGGGGGATTTTTTTTTTCCCCTTAAAGGTAAGTCTATTTTTCTTCTTCTTGCCAGATATGAAAATTGTGGTTAGTGCCTGGAGTAAAGGGCCCTCTAAACTTTACGGTGTTTACCCTCCATTTATAAATCCATAATGATCTATTTAACGATATCACAAGGTTAAAAGTTAAACAGCGCTGTATTTTCCCCTCCTTTTCCTCCTCTGCTTTTCAGAAAGGCAGGTTTGCCCATCACCGAGAGACGTCGGGGTTGTTTTCTGAAGAAGCCTGTAGGTAAAGAGGCATCCATACCTTCACAAAGGAGGATTCATGGAGGCAAGGACGAGGAGATAAAGGTATTATTTTGACATGATGACCCCTGGAAAATGTCTTTGACTCATCCCAAGTAAGCCTCTTTCTTTCCTTCCTCCACCCTCTCCCCCCACCAACCCCCGCTGAAAATACGGGGCTAATTTAAAACATTTTCTAGATATGCTACTTATACATATTGAAAACATATTTTAGTGACTGCGTTTGTTTTGGCAATATATAAACCAAAAAAAAAAAAAAAAAAGAAAAGCCCAATTAAATTAAAAAGAGCGACTTTTAAAAGTTAGAGATTGCCTTTTAAAAGCTTATTAAAATCAGCATGTTAGATGTCTGTCTTTGAATTAGCTTCGAGGCTTGATTGCTTTCATTAAAGCTGCCTGTTTGGGTGCTGCTTGGTGAATGTTCAAGTCTGGATTTTTTTTCCCCTCTTCTCCCCCCAGCCCCGAGCTGCTTCTTACTACTTGTCAACTTGGATTTTCCCTCCAAATTTGAAAGCAAAACTTGGAATTTTTTTTTTTTTTTTTAGAAGCAACAGCCACCCGCACCCTGCCTTCCCCCTTGCAAAATATCACAACCAAAATCACCAGAAACCCGAGTCAGAGAGAGACCAACAGGTAATATATATACTAATATATATATATATTAAAAAATAGCTAAAAAAAGAAGACACACTCAAAATACCCACCATGACCAAACCGATACCCCCAAAAATCCCACCCCACGCCACCAAAAAAAACCTCCAAGCTATCACATTGCTCATAGCCCATGAATGCCTTAAAAACAAATGTTTAAACAGGTTTTCTTTTTTTTTTTGAAGCGGCAGAAAACCTCTGCATGCTCCAATGGGTTACAATAACAATGCTCTATTGCAATGTAAAACAAGCTGGAGGAGAAAAAGGTGCTTTTTGTTACCATTTTATCAAAGCTGTTCATCTTCTAGCTGCAGGCAGCATTTTGCTGGAATTGCAGATATTTCTCTGTCCGGGCTCCTTTGTTTGTGCATCTCATTTGCATATATTTATCTCCAGCTGAGGGTGCTTTCAGCTCATTAAGGCCTCCCCTCACATTATTTCATAAGCCAGCTGCTAGGAGGGATTTCACCTGTGGTGACTGAGAAAAGAGGGGTGAAAAAACCAAATTCTTCATTAAAAAAAAAAAGAAAAGAAAACAACAACAAAAAACCCCCAACAACCAAGGAAATCTTCTGACTCTCTTCCCCTATAAATGGGCACCATTTGTGTTAAACAGCCTCTTGTCATGATAGATGCCTCCTGGGGTCAGGGGGGAAAGTTGATTTGAAGGTCAGCAGTAAAACAACAGACAAACCAGACGCCAAACTGGTTCTTTAGCTGTCGGTGGGAGCAGTGGTACAACCAGGTCTTGAACCTTTTTCAACCTCTAATAAAACAGGGGAAGAATCTGAAGTGGAGCAACCAGGCCCCAGAGGGGGAAAAAAAAAAACCACCAAAACCCAAACTCACAAATAATATCAATATCGAGCAGCAACGGGAAACAACGGGGCAGCTCTCAGCGTTAGGGGCACTCTGCTATTGTTTCAAGAGCTGGGGAATTAATTCCACTTATTTATTTAAGGCGTGTCAACTCGCTGCCTAAACCTGTTTCGGTGTCAAGATGAATAAAACTTTTATGGCTCATAAAATAGAGCCATTCATCTCCGTGGTCTTTGTGGTGCCTGGGTTTTTGTTGGGGGGTTTTCTTTCCCTTTTCCTCCTGGTAGGCTGAGCTGGGCCAAAATCTCTGTGTGCCGTCGTTACCAACGCACTCAGAGGAGAAAAGAGAATTTGGATGGGGCATCTCAAGCTAAACTTCTGGGTTTGATTAGAAATTGTAAATGTTAATTCATCATAGTCATGTGCAAACCCCCCCCAATCTCCTCTATTTCCCCAGCCTAAAAACCTACAATGAATTTACATCATCTATATGGAGCTTTGGACCAACAGGTAATAAAATACAATAAAGCTTGCTTTTTATCAGGACACACACACAAAAAAATCCCATTAATTATGGTTCATGACTACTCTAAACCAAATGTTCAAATAGTAGTTGGAAATGATGCATAAAATCTCAGCATGTTCTGATAGGTTATAGAGTCAGTGGTTTATTGCAATGTAAAACAAGCCACAGGAAGAGAGGGTGGTTTTGTTTACCATTTTCATCAAAGCTGTTCATCATGTTGATATACTTATGCTATATTGTGACCCTTACATACGTTGCATTTCATATATTTATTTTCCAGGTTGTTGCCACTTTTGCTGCCTTTGCCTCTGAGAAGTTGAGTAAATGCTCTGGCCCCTTTCGAATATTTTCTTGTCCGCACTGAATTTCTACCGACAAACCAACTGATAGATATGGACCTAAGAAATATTTATTGTCATTGAGTAAGGGGCTTTTTTTTTTTTTTCACTTAATCTGAGGCAATTAGTTCCTGAATAAACACAGACTAAGTAATCTACCTCCTCAAAAGGTAATCAGACTTGAAAAGTGCTGTTTGGTTCTACCCAAGAAAAGCACCACTTGATTAAAATGCTTTAGAGATTTGCTTTCATCATTTCTTCCCTTTTGCCCTGGAAAACATTTTATAACATCCCAATAACTTTTATTTTCTCCCCATGCCAAACCTGGGGCCTCTCTTGGTTGTTGCTGTCCTTTTCCCCCACCTTCCCTAAATCTTTAACCCCACTTCTCATTTTTCTTTGCCTCTAATCTAATCACTAATTCCTCGGTTTGGCCAAATAGTTAAAAATGTTAAGTGCTGCTCACAATTCCTGCTGCCTCCCCCACGTATCTGTCTCTGTTTATGGAACAGGCCCTGGTTTCCTCCTGCTCTTGTTCAGCTGTAGGTCTGCAGGTCAGGAGACTGTAAATACACACAGTGCTGCCCCAACCCATAAATCTGAGCAAAGGGCAGCCTTATATATTCAGATAAGGGATGTGAGGGGAAGGAGGGGGTGGAGGGGTGGGGGGTGGGAAGAAAAAAAAAATGCAAGAAGAGAACCAGGAGACTCTGTGGTGAGGGAGGTTCTTTGCCAGACCCCAAACCCAAGCTGCATGCCCTGCTACCTTGCAGGATGTTCCAGCCAGAGATGAATCCAAAACATACACCCTTCCTCCCACCCCGCCTTGTTTATATATAAATCGTTACAAAAAGCATTTTATTACCTTTGGGGCAAAGAAATTAAGCATGAGATTTCAATGGCTTTCTCTCCTCCAGATCTTTGTTGGTCTATTTCCCCCTCCTCCCCTCCTGCCCGCCCCCCATTTTATTTCCTGCACCTCTGAAGCTTTCAAGGGAACAGTCCCCCTGTTATTGCTTCTCAGTTCCAAGGTCTTAGAATAAATAACATTGTTATTACTCACTTCACCAATTTCCAAGAAGAAATATTGCTGCAGCAAATGCAAGCAGCACTAATATTTGCAAAGTGATAAATGGATTGTTACATACCTTCCCGTCTGTGTGGCCTCCAGCCATCCTCCGGCCGGCTGCATCCCTCCTCGGGGTGGGAGGGAGGCTGCCTTTGAACTTTGCAGGGTCCAGGCACCGAGTGCCTTGCACCAGAGTCTGCCCCCAGCCCCCTCCCTCGCTCTCTGATGGAGAGATAATTTTTAATGGACCCTGCCAGAAATGGTACCGGGACTGGGGGAGAGCAGGAGTCACGTACCAAGCAGCACCAAGCAGGCAAGGGAAGATGCTTTGGACACACAGCGAGTGTGTGGTGGGTTTTGTTAGTGTTGGGTGCTGCAGGGAGAGCAGTGAGAGGCTTGGGATGTCCCCAGGAGATGAGTGCTGCTCCATTGTCCTCCCCAGGTCCCGCTCTCAGCTGCTCTGGTGTGGGTACCACATCCCTGCTGCCACAACGAGAGCCACCTGTTCTTCCCCAGCTTCCAGAGGTGTGAAAAATGGACAGGAAAAGGCCTGCAGAGGAGAAAAACTATTTTTCAAGCTCCCCCCACTCTGCCTCCAAAATGTCTCCAGTGCCTGAATGGGAACTGCACTGGATACCTGAGGTACCAGGGATACAGATGCTCAGTGGGGTGAAAACTGGAAAGACGTTTTTCCAAACACCACCATCCTCACTGCCCAATAAATTTCATTAATTCACAGGAAATTTTCAGCAAATTTTCTTAAGCAAAGCAGAGGTTAGGGAGGTGCTAAGGCAAGGAGCAGTCTCTTGGTCTCTCCATCCCAAACCTGGCTGCTCACCATGTAGCTCCTGAGCTTAAGGAGAGATGGCAACTGGAAAAATCACAAGAAATAATTAAAAGCCAACATAATTTTGGATTTCTTTTTTAAGCAGCAATTTCTATCTAGCTCTGAGACATGATTTGGGCTCCTTGATTTTATTAAAAAAAAAAATCTCCAAATCAAATTATTCCTGGGCTGCAAGTCATACTGAAAAAAAAAAAAATAAATCCCCTCCACTCTAAATTTGTGGTAATTAGAAACAAACCAGCACATTTTCCTTCAGACCCACAAAAAATAAGTTGCTGGCATTTGTTAGACTGGGTCTGTTGCATTTCCATGCTGTGGCTCTCAGGATAGGGGCTGGGAGGGTTTGGTTGGATGTCTAGGTGTGATAAACACCCCCACATTAGGTTATTCAGGCACCAAAGGTGATGTAAAAAAAATTATTTAGCAACTCTGAACAGAGGTATGAAAGGGTCAGTCAGAAGAGAGGACAAAAAATATATCTGACATGCTTTCTTCCTGACCAAGGTAAATACCATCTCCTTTTTTTTTTTTTTTGTAAGATAAGGAATATTGAAATGGAGGTCACAAGTTAGAGAGAGGTAAGACTAGAAATTCCTTTGGGATGGGCTCTCATACAAAATATATAAAGTTCACTAGTAACAAAAAACCCCAGATAGTCTGTACTGGTTTTTAATAAAAGAATCAGTAGAATCATGGAATTTTAGAATCATGAAGGTTGGAAAAGACCTCCAGGATCATCCAGCCCAACCTTTACACAAACCATCCATAATTCCCTCTCATAAACACATATGTATGTATGTTTATGCAGCTGTAAATAGGCAGGTGGTTGTGTACATGTATGTGGGTGTACATATATACACATGCATATGCATATATATACATATGCATGCATATCTACATGTTTTTTATTTTTTTATGCGTATATACATTTTTTTATCACAAAAACTCAGTGTGCATCAAGTGACAAACAAAATGAGCTGCAAAATTATTTAAGGGAAAAAAAAAAGTGATGAAAGTGGGTGAGAGCTGAGGCAGCAGTATGGTGAGGAGCTATCCCACTGCTTGGAAACATCCAGAAACCTTCTTAAGCATTTATCAGCACTTCTCCCAACTTTAGGAGAAAGGCTGGGAGTGCCCCAAAACCATGATTCTTCAGGATATTCCTGTCAGGCAGGAAACCTGGTGAGAGCAGCATTGCTTGTTCTCTGTTCTGCTTCCAGCCCCAGAAAGCACACAGATAAGAAGAAGAAGAAAAAAAAGAATCAAAATAATTGAATATATACAAGACATCCACGCTTGTATAAACAACAAGCTTTGAAAAGGGAAAAAAAGAATCAGGTCTTCATTTTTTATGATTTCTTTTTCTCAAACTAAAAAAAAAAAAAAAAAAAAAAAAAAAAAAAAAAAGTCAGGCAGTTCTTATTTTATCCAGACCAGTTCATAAATCCCAAGTCATAAATCCACATGATATCCCGGGCTGCTGGATTTTGCATTTGGAGCTCTGAAAGACTGATAGCTGAAAGATTTATAAAATCCCAGGTAGCCAGAGTGCTCCCTATTGGCTCCACATCTGAGAGGTCCCTGCATCCTGCTTAGCCCAGAAAGCTGGATGTATGGGATATATTGTGCTCAGGGAGCAGCACACCCCCAGCCTGCTATTTTCAGATGTGACGAAGGCTAAAAATGTGATCATGTGAGGTGGATGGGCCCTACTTGGGGACTTTTCTGTGGGGACAGCCACAAGCTGGGGTTACCCAAAAGCTGCTGCCACCTTCTTCAAAATTGCACCATGGTTTGTGCCTTGTTGTGGTAGAGCTGGCCATGAACAGCAGAATTATTTCATCTGCTTCAAATACATGCTTAATTTTGTTTCTTGAATACTATAATTGGATTGGAATGATTGGTCAGTAAGAATCAGAATAATTGGTCAGTAAGGGATCATCACTAGGCCAGGAGATGATGGTACTTAGAAGTGAACATGACCAACCCCTTAACAAAAAAGTGGGACCTGAGATGCCTCAGATAAAGTCCAGGTTGCCAAGAATTCAGCTGTTAAAGCAGCAAGCTCAGCAAGCTCCCAAAGTGCACTGGAAGATGATGATTGAGGTTTTTCTCATCTGTTCAGTGGATGTTGCACATGTGACCACGTGTGTTGGGGTGAGGGCTCCCCAAAATGGATTTGTGCTATTTGTCCCCATACACAGGATGCTGAAATAAAATGCTTTTTAAAGTCTTCTCTCCTTTACTTTCCTCTGTCTTTCCTCAATGACCTTATTTGAACCTAATACTTTTCTCCAGACTTGTAATGACAGACATTTTTAATATGCTTCTGTTGAATTAATAAAAAGATTTTAAAAAATCCCTCTTCTGCAGTTACAAGATTTGTTTTACAGCTGTAACTAACATCGTTGTTACTGAGAAATTAAATGATTTGCTTTATGTTTCATATATTTTTATTCATGAGCCTGAGCATATCGAAGTCCGTGAGGAAAATCCTCCCTCACCCTGCTGGGGAAGGATGGTGGAATCAACCTGAGCTTTGCCTGTTTGGAGTTTTACTAGAAGCACATTTTCTGGGTAAATTTAGATAATTGTTGTTGTTGTTTGTCTGACTCTAGAAGTGGAAATTAAGCCTTGCAAAGGTTTATGTTCCCTGTGTGTTGTGAGCATCTCTGCCTCTGCTCAGCCACCTGAAATGAGCGCCTTGAGGGGCTTGGTTTGCTGCCTGCCCCCAGCCTGCTTCTTCCCCACCCAAATCCCTGCCTTCACTGGGAACAGCACCCATTTTAGAGACCAAACTAAACCAGACATCAACAGACCAAAGCATTTATACCAGGACTAAGTCAAACTCACTTCTGGAGAGGTTTTTTCTTGGTTATTCTTGAAATCCAAAGCTTTCCCAAACCTGTTGGTGTCTCTCACAGGGTATCCTCCCCTTCCCAAGCAGAACGTATTTCTTTCTAAACCTCAAACCTCTGCAGACTGGATTTATGCCATATTTCATTATTTCTTCCTGCTTCCTTGCCCATTGTCTCCCTTTCAGTTACATTTGGGACATCCTGAGCTCACAGCTGCACACTCTGTGCCCCATTACACTCTGTGCACATGGGGCTGTGGGTGCACCATTATTTCATCCAGCCTGGCTCTACACCTTCAGGAGGGTGAATTTGCTACATTTTGCCTCTTTGGCATTTCTAGCACCTAGCTAGAACATTCCTAACTCCTCAGCCACGGATTTTGGGAGCTTTGCTCCTGTGAATATGCCCAAGTCCCCTGATTGTGTCACTTGAAATGCTCAGATGGGCTTTGCCAGCTGCTCATCAAGAAGATTGGGCTGAAATTAATCCCCTGGAAGAGGAGAGCTACCAGAGCAGGGTGAAGGGCAAACACTCACTTGTGTCTATTGATCATCCCCTTCAGTCTGCATTATTCTTGTGCTGCCTTGGGAAGCAGGAGGTTTCTTTCTCTTCACAGATTTGGGGTGTAGAACCTGATCAAATATTTTATTTTTCAGTTTTAAATGTGTAAGTCATCCTAATGTTTCCTTTTATTAAAAGCTCTACAGGAGCTCTTTTCTTACAATTCTGTAACCATTTGACTAATTAAAAATGCTGTACAAGGACTAGTATTGAGCTACAGAAATGAAAGGTCAATACATGAACAACACTTCATTTGTAAATAATACAGCTCTGTAATCAATTATCTCATTTTCACAGAAGACATATTAATCTACAAGCAAAGAACGGAGACATTTAGAGGATGTACAGAGGGGATCTTTAAATGTTAAATGTTCTTTAGCATGTGCTAAATAAAGAGTTTGGCAGAGTGAAAATGTAGCACACAGCATTGACACTCCAGGGAGGGTCTTTAGGTCAAGTGATTTGTACCTTCGGAATAGTTCTCCATAGCACTGCAAAGGCTCTCTGTTGGTAACAGGGAGGTGGGTTAGTGTTATTTAGGATGTTAATTGTAGCAGGGAAGACACTGCAGAAATTAGAAAAAACCCCAACGTGGTCTGCAAAGAAAAAAGGTGCAGCATTGTGAAATGAGTTTTCTTACCCCTAATTTTCCATGAAATCAGACTTCTGGATGGCAGCAGGAGTTGAGTCACACTTTTGGAAGAAGCTGTGTGGCTGAGTGTCCTCAACACCCCAGGTAATGCTGCTCCAGGTAGCAAACACAGCATTCCCCCTGAATTCCATGAGGGATTGTTCCCTCGTCCATGGCTCACAGTGGGAATCCACACAAGGCTTTAAAAATTTAACAGTTTCTGGGTGTTGGAGATCCTGTGCATGACTTCTAAATATCATTAGGGAAGATTACAAGAAGATCCGTTCCCCAGCCCCAAAACAGCTTAGGTTTTCCATCAAATGGAAAAAAAAGGCTCTTCCCACCCCTGTTGGGAGCTGGGTCACCCTGTGTGCTTGTTTACTGAATTTGACAACACAGAGGTGGTAGAAAAGCAGGGGATGAATGTAATTTAATTTTCACTTTGCCCGTTTCGTTTGTCTGTCTGCGCTGGATTTGCAGCACATCCATCCCACGCTTGCCCCTGATTTCCAGCTTTAGAATTTCTATCAAATACACGTTGGGACTTAAGGGGAACTTAACCTAACTCTCCCAACACCCAGTTCTCATCATTCTATTGATTTCATCCCATTCCCTGTCGTGCCCTCCTCTATCCATGGCTGGGTGGGAGGAGTGAGGTTTGGGGTGGTGGGATCAGCACCACCAATGTGAGCCCTTGCACGAGGGGAGGGTCTCCCTCCCACTCCCCTTTGCCACAGTCCCCTCTTCCCTCCTCCCACACTTCCTGCCTGCCAAAAACATTGCCTAGGCCAGGAGGAAGCTAAAAAAAAACAAAAACAAAAAGGAATAGGAAGGGAAAAAAAAAAAAAAAGAAAAGAAAGAGGGAATTGTTTTTCAGCACCCTTCACAAGCCAAAGTGGACCTGGGAAGGGTGAGGCTGGAGACAAGATTCACTCTTTGGCATCAGTGGCACTTATGATTGACTCCAATATTTTGCCTCACTCCCCTCTGTGCTCTTTTCACAAACAGAAATACGCATTTGTCATGGGTTGACTAAGCAAGGAACCATCCCAGCTCCCCCCCAAATGATGGGGAGGGAGCAGAGTAGAGAGCCAAGACCTCCAACATCACTGGTGGGAAGGAGGAGAAGGCAAGCCAGGGATCTAGGGAGGCTTGACCCCCTCTCTCCACTTGGCTGATACCAATGATATCACCAGCAACAGCAAAGTCCTCATGAAAACCTTTTCTCTTTTGTGCAGCAGGAAAGCTGGTTATGGAATTGGCATTGCCAAAGGAATGACACAAGGGGACTGGAGCCCTGTTTGCCCCATAATGCAGTGAAGTGTGAAGATATCCACTTCTTCTTTAGGAACAAAATGTAGGTTAGGATGAGGAAAAAAAAAAAAAAAAAAAAGATCCCTAAGCCTAAATATTTCCAGGTTTGCTCACCCCCATGGGTTTGGTGCACTCTGTAGCTGCTTGACCTGCAGGGCCTTTCAAAGCTCTCTGTGAGTCTCTGTGCCAAAATAAATGTTACTTTACCATCAAGTAGGCAGAAGAATGAAAACTGTAAGATGTGTGAGTGAGAAAAAAAGAGCCGAAACAGGAAAACCCCTTTCTTCTCTTTTAAAAGTCCTGGATGATCAAGGCTGTTCTGTTCACTCTGATTTAATCAGTTTGCAGATACCCAAATACACATCCAGCCATGGAAAGTGCTCTCCCTTTGATTCCAGCAAAATCCTTTCTAATTCTCTTTAAATGTTCCAGGGCTTTTTGAAATGATTGCTATCAATGCCAACCAAATGCTTTAGATCTCTTTTTTTTTTTTTTTTTTTTTTTTTTTTTTTTTTTAGTTTGCCTGTCTTTAAGTACTTGCTTTATTTCTATGCAGCCCAGTTACAGCTGTACATGGAAAAAGTGTCTAGAAAAAAGATCTGGTTTGCTTTAGCCTTTATGCCATATAGAGTTAGACACTTTAACCTTCTTTACATTTACTTAGTTGCTTTAATATGATTTCTGTAACCCCTATACTTTATTTTTGTTTCCATATAACTTATTAAATATTTATAATACAGTAGCCCATACACTTTACATAGGCTGGACTTTTATTACATTGGGCTCGACACAGCTATCTAGTAAATCATAAGTCATGTCCCTCCTAAAAGTTAAAAACCAGGGCTGTTCAGCTGAGCTTGGACTGAATTTATGAGGGAACAACTCAAAAAAAAAAAAAAAAAATCTAAGATGGTTAAAACAATAGATAAACTTGTTTAGCCAGAAAATAATAGATCTCCTGAAGTGCTGGATCTGCAATGCTTACCCCGGGTGGGAGCACCAGGACATAAGAAAAATTCTGGATTCCAGTGCAGCAGCTGTGGGTGCTGGTGACTTTTTATGCTGTTGGAATCTTGGAGGCTGAAAATTCCAGGCTTTCTTGTGTTAAAAGGTGCTGACCCTCAAGCAAGCACCACATTTGACTTGAGGCCTTGGAACAGGCTCCCAAGATCGAATAATAAACACGGGGGCTGTGGTGTGTGGTTTGAATAGTATTGTGTGATCTCACAGGGTGAAAAACTTAGATTTAAGATTTTAATATATAGTAATAGATGTGAGTCAAGATGGAGGATTTTGGGTGTTGTCTAAGTCCTTCCTCTTTACCTTTTCCTTCTTTCTTCTTCATGGGTTTAGGTGGTTTTCTGTAATTGGGTGAAAAATATCCACATTGAGGACCTTGGGTGGTGATTATTGGGTCAAAAATATAAATAATATAGGTGCCACTTTGTTATTGGGTCATAATCACTTAAATAACCTTGGGAAGAGTTAGAAGGACTCCATTTTACCTTCATTTTCTAACTTGCTGGTTAGAGATCATGGCTCGTGAGTCTGCAAATAGGTAAGAAAAAACTAAATATTCAAGTCTGAACACAACTCCTGCTTTTCCTGTGTTATTCATCCTGACCTTGGCAGGGAAAAGGGAAACCAGAACTGTCCCACCTTGCTAAGTCCTCCCCACCTCAGTGGTGGTGCCTCAAGCCAGGGTAAGGTCTCTGGCACCTGGACTCTGCTGTCCTCAGGTAGGTTTGGACAGGTGTGCACCGGGCTTCTAAGCTTAGACAGAAAACCCTCTTCCACACTTCCTTCCCAAAGGGATCATTTTTGCAGCTAATATTCCTTCATGCACTGCCTGTTAGGCTGTTGTTGAATTCCCAGCAACTGGGGAAGGAATACACTCCCCACTCTGTGATGCTTCCTTCGCCCAGTTTTCTTTGGGATGCAGGGATGGGCGGCTGGGTCTGAGGGAGGCTGCCTCTCACCCGCCTCCCTCCAGATAAAATGCCATTAAAAAAATGGCCATAAAAACGCCATTTGAAAACTTCTCAAGACTTTTTTCAAGCTGGAACTGCCTTGAAAGGCTTCAGACCACATTGCCATATGGATTGGTGGCATATGGTTTAATGCACGCAAGGCTGCCGCTGTTCCTGCGTCACCACCCTCCCCTTCCATGATGGGGCCAGCCATCCTGCAGGGATGAATTCACTTCAGGATGCTCCTTCACATGTTTCTGCACTTTCTCCAGCTCAGTGCTGCAGCTTTCTCCAGCCACTTGCACCATTTATGCTCCCAAGCAGCCAGGTACAACATAATAAGCACAGAAACAAGCGGCCTCTTCCCTGCCCCATGCATGTTTGTTTTTTCCTTCCTCATTCAGAAACTTCCACTGGAAGCCTTTAGAAGCAAACAAAATGTTTTCTGCTTCAGCTGGAAAAGTTCTGTTTCTTCGTTGAAAAGGCTTATGGCATATTTGACTTTTTTTCTTCTCTTTCTTCTCACATTCCACACCATTTGGAGGGCTAGGATGACAGGCACTCATGATGCTGCTGCTTCTTCCATCACCATTCCTCCTCTTAGTCCATCCTCTTGCTGAGCCACAGGCATGTGAGGTTTGTCCCCAGCATGAGCTTGTATCCCTTGCTGCTGTTCTGATGCCTCACGCACCCCACCCCAGTACAATGTGAGAGACACAGCTCTGAATAAATCCCCTCTGGAGTTAATTTTTTTAAAAAGCTCTTTATTTTTTAAACCCCTGTTCCTCTCCCGCCCCACTCTCCTTCCTTTTCTCTAGCTCCCTCAATTTTACCTTGCCATTCCCACTTTGAAAAACCATATATGAAACAGTATATTTGCCTCTTTGTGTGGTTTCAAAAATAAAACCAAGACTAATAGAAAAAAGAGGATGGGACATTTTATTTGGGAGGAAGGTAGCAGGAATTCTTCTTTTTCTCGTCTTGAAAATTCTCTCTTGGCTCCTGTTGGGTTGGGTCTTTACTTCACTTACACCACATAACATAAAGAAATTGCAGACCATGGTCCAGCTCCCCACATTTTTGCTTTGGGCTGCCCAAACCCTGCCCACAAACAGACCACAAAAGTACAAGACATTTACACCCAAGGGATTTAATAGAATATTGATCTGAGACAAACCTGTTTGCAGGTGGAATTGTTCAGGTAAGCAGCTGCAAAAAGAGGAGGTAGCCAAACTGTGGGGGAAAAAAATAAATTATGATTTTTACCAAGATCAACAACAACAATAAGAACCCAAAAATACTCATCAGCAGGACATCAAGGTGAAATGACACCAGACAAGTCTAGCCTGCAGGAAGATTTTCTTTCAGGCATGATTCCTGTTGAAGTTGAGGCTGAAATCTACCTGCTTTGCCCAAGTCATGTGACATTTTATATAGGAAATTGCCTCTGACTGAGCTTTCCTTCTTCACTGATAACAAATACACTTTCTTTGCACTCATTTAAAACCAATACTCCAACAGATAAACCACAAGCTGAAGTTAAAACTAATAAGACAGTAAAAAAAACAAAAACAAAAACAAAACCCAGCCCTTCCCAGTCTTGCAGGTTAAGAAGGACTTATTGATAGACTCATGTCCCTCACATGAACCTTGCTGTTCATGTTTTGCACCATCCAAATGCCATATGTGCAGCTCTACTGTCTCTTTTCCTCTCCCTTTCCTCCCTCCCCTGCTTCTTTAAAATAATGTTGCTTGGTTTGAGGAGGAGGGAAGATGGGCAATCTTCCACTGAAATCCCCATTGACCATCTTGACAGTAGATTTTCCTGCCACAGACTCATGACCCATCATATCCCACGGGACTGAGAAAAATGCGAATTTTTGGACCATATTTGTCTCCAGATTTTGGCTGCAGTGAGTTACCCCACTCAGAGGAAATATATGGCACGTGCTTGACCCTGACTGGAGAACACATTTCCATGGCATAACACACAAAAAAATAAACAGGCACTCTCTGTTTTCCAAACCTTCAGGAGAGGCAGCTCCTATGGGCTGAGTATTTCTTTATTTCCACACACCAATCTCCCCTTGCTTTCGTTCTTCCAAAGAACTTTTCTACCTTATGCACCCACATCCCCAGCAAAAAAAAAAAAAAAAAAAAAAAAAAAGG
>VZUI01090180.1:0-63992 GCA_013401135.1 Cettia cetti
CCTGTAACTCTGCCTGAAAGCCCCTTTAATTTCTTAAATTATAATAATTCGGAGGGAGGGGATTTGGATTCCACATTTCCTAAGGAGGTCCTGCCCCTCCTTAGCAGATACCTGTCTTTCAAACCAAGACAAGGGGGTAGAGCACCGGGTTGTGGTATCTCCTCTGGACGCCCTGTACCTGTAGTCCTCTTCACAATATCCTCTGTCCCTGTTTCCCAAGGGTTCTGCTGTCATACCAAATATGGTTTTCTCTACACTACCTCATTACATTAGTGATTAAACCACACAGCTAAGAAAAAGTAAAAAATAAAAATAGCATCTGGTAAATCAGAAAAATTCCTGTTACAACTGAATTCAGTGAAGTAAACTGCAGGCAGACTTCTTTAAGTTAAGGTGAAGTAAGCCTGACTGTAACTCACTACCAAAGGTTAGTAGCAATGGCAATACCAGATTATATGACTACACAGTAAAGGAGTACCTCAAAAATACCTCAACACACCTCTTTGATCAGAAGGTCATCTGTCTCAGGGTCTCATCTCAAATGATGGCCAGAAATGGATATCTGCAGAACAGCTCCAAACCAATGGAAATAAGAAGCCATCCTTGCCCAGAATATTCTTTCTCTCTCCTAAAATGTATGTGCCTGGGTTTCCAGTGGCAAAATCTACATTTTATTTCCAGCGATAAAATCTACATGTCCTAAGGCTGCTGGCATGAATATTAGGCTTTCTCTTTCAGGGGAGGGAAGATGATAGCTAAGAAGCAATCTCAAATTTGGTACTTATATTTCTTTCAGGAGTGGAAAATATTAACAGCTGTGTCACTTTCCCATGTCAGGGACGTCATCAAAAGAGGACCTATTTGGAGTTCTTCTACCATTTTTTTCTTTGTAGTGTTATATATATATATATATATATATATATATATATATATGCACCTATATATGCACACAGGCTCTTTGCTGGATTTAACCCATGTGCAGTTTGAGGACAGAGTGCTCCCAACAGGCAGCAACAGCTCAGGAGAAAGAGTAAGTAGAAATAGCCAGGGCCTATATTTCACTGTTAATCTGCAGATGTTTGCAGACAGAATAAGCAGTCTTTGAAGATCCCAAGCTGCTAAAGTCCCAATCTCCTTCTCTTTTTTTCAATGCACATTCAATGCTTCAAAATTTGCTTTCAGAAGGAATCTCTCTCTGTGACTCAAATCACAAATGACTTGTGTCTCTCATTTTGTATCTTTATTCTCAGGCAACAAATGATATCCTGGGAGGAACACAACTTTTAGTTCTTTTAAAAGCAGCTTGAGACAGTCCATGAATTAGGTAGTTTATACCCAAAGGAATTTCACATATCAACCCGAGTATCAAAAATCACAACCATAGCAGGATGTTAATGCCCTCAATATAAAAATACAATAAGGTGTGGTGGTTGTCATGGTGACTTTCCATCACACTGGGCACTTGCAGCAACTTGAGAATAATGATTCAGAAGTTGAAATGTAAGGTGCTGTTTCAGAGGAAGATATTCTTAAAAACGACTTGTGTGTTAAATAAATTCCTTTTTTTTCAGATTTCTGTTTGATTTACTATTGTGGCTTAAAAATAATAGAATGAATGTGCTTGAATCCCAGTCCCTCATTTTGTAAAGAAGAAAATGCCCTCTCTATGCTTCCTTCCAACAGATCTCATCTTCCTGTGTCTATGAGTTTTCATGAAGTTTGCCTTGTCAAAAGACTTTAGGGACCTCTTGTATTTCTTACTCATGACATAAAAATTTATTGCATAGTTCAGTTGAAGAATACTAAACCATAACAAATAATAGTTCCTTTTGAAAGAATTGTCAAGATTTTTTGAGTTGAAAAAGTAAGAGGGACTCTGGGGACCAGCTATTCTTCCCCTTCAGAGAAAAGACAGGGATTCATGTACAGTGGTGGAAGGAATCAGTTGTACCAGTTTCAACTGTACTATAAGGGTCATCTTAGGACTAATCCAGATTTCTGTAATGATGCGTCTCCTTTAAAAACTCATGAAGTTGTTAGATGTCCTCTAAAAATTTCACTGAAAATATGAGCCTTTCTGTGTTACCAGAACTCTCCAAGTCATGACTTTATTTCCAGACTAGCCACTGCAGGATTACCAAATGTAATGTTGCAGGATAGGCTCCTGCCAAATTCAAGTTTGCATAGCCATGGCCGTAACAGGTGCATGTTTGTCTGACATTTGCCAGTTTGGGTGAGGCTTCTACCAAGAACAAAAATACAGCTTAAAAATCTCTCACTGAATATAAGATTTAGGATCACTATTTGCAAGCTGTTGAGGAACATACTTAGAGCAGGTAGCTCAGGGTGCTGCTGCAAGAGAGCTGCAGGTTGAGCTCTTTGTGGGATCCCAAGGCAAGAGGCCAGGAATTGCCAACTCTTTGCACAGCAAAGGGCACAAGGACGTGTGGCACCAGCCAGGACACCAGACACTGACGCACTGCAGGAGCTGAGGACTCAGTAGGATGGTGGCAGACTCCACATGCACAGACTGTGAGGTATAAAAGCTCAAGGTTTCCTTTGTTCAAGGTCCCTCCTTGGGGCCACCAGTTCGAGCTGTGATTCTTTTGTTGCACAAGGATTAAATTCAGGATCCAGAGGTCCAAGACTCTGCTGTGGGAAATATGGGGTCAAGCCAGTAAGGAAACCATGTCCAGCTGTGTGATTGGGGGGCACTGTAAGGAGTCAAATAAGGCACCTATCATGTCACTGGAGCCACCCATTGTGAAAGCGCCTCAGTTCCAGCTCAGGTGATGAAAGCATGAGTGCCAGAGTGGTCCCTGGATGGTCAGGCAGGGAAGTTTCCTTAAGGAAGCCAGTCGTAATCTTATGCTCTATGCCCCAACAGTTCTGTATAAAAAGTAACCTCTCCTGTGGTGTGGTGCGATGAGTGGGAAAAGGAGAGCCTCAGCTTGTGCTGTTTCACCCAATGCTGTGTGACCAGGGCAGAGATAAAAGGAAAGGTGAGGTTGAATCCTTCACAGAGTTGTTACCCTCTTCCTGAAGGTCCTTCACAAAGTTGTCACTCTGTTCCTGAAGACATCTTCAGTACCCATGTCCTTTCCTGGCAGAGATGAACTCAGGGACATACAACAGGTTGTTGGCATGTGTGGGAGCAGCTGTTTCCCAAAATATCCCCAAACTGAAACATTCACGCTTAAGTTGCTTTGGCACTTGACTTGTCAAAATGCAATCATCCAGGGAGATTATTCAGGTTCCTCACAGGAAGGGGGGCATAAACCTACCCTGTTGCAAATGGGAAGCTAAGGGAATCACCTTCCCACAAACAAATATCTTGCAGCAGCAACAGAGTCAGATGGAAGGAAATGAGGTCACCCACAGTTTCCATACTGTTTTGAGCCCTGGTTCAGAGCACTGACTGTTTTACCAGTAGCAAAGTCACAAACTGGTGTTAGGATTACACTTACCTGGGGAGTGATTTGCCAGGTCCAGCTCTTTGCTCTGGCCAGTGCCTGGAGAAGTAAGAAGCAGTGGAGACAGAAGCCTGCCAGGAGCCAGCCTCAGAGATCACAAGATCACCACTGCAGAAAAAAGCTTCCAATTCAGTAGGAATTACACAGTGACCAGTATTACAAAATCACAGAATCACCAAGGTTGGAAGAGAATTTCAAGAGTATCCATCTAATCATCAACCTAGCACTACCATAATCATCCCAAGTGATATTCAGATGCCAGAAGTGCCACATCCAGAGACCGCTTGAACACTTACAGAGAAAGTAGCACCACCACTGCCATGGGCAATCTATTCCAACACCTAACAACCTTTTCCATGAAAAAAAAATGTTAGTATCTAATCTGAATCTCCTCTGGTGCAACTTAAGACCATTTCCACTCGCCTTTTCACTTTAGACATGGCAGAAGAAACAACTTTGCTGCAACCTCTTTGGATATTTGTAGAGAGCAGTGAAGTCCTCCCTCAGCCTCCTCCAGGCTAAACATTCTAAGGTCCCTCAGCTGCTCCTCATGAAACATATTCCCTAGATTCCTTACCATGTTTGTTGCCCTTCACCAGACATGCTCCAGGCAACTAAATGTCCTTCTTGAAGTTAAGGTCCCAGAACTGGACAGACTGAAGGTGTGGCTTCACCAGTGCTGAGTAGAGGAAGAATCCCTGCCCTGGTCCCACTGGCCACACTATTCTTGATCCAGGCCAGGATGCCATTGGCCTTCTTGGCCACCAGGGCACACTGCTGGCTCATGTTCAGGACCTGTCAATTCTCCCTGTTGAACCTCACACCTTTGGCATGGCTCATTGATCCAGCCTGTCCAGATCCCTCTTCAGAGCCTTCCTGCCCTCCAGCAGAGCAACAATCCCACACAGCTTGGTGTGACCTGCAAACTGACTGAGGGGTCACTTGATCCCCTCATCTAGATCATCAGTAAAGACATTAAACAGGACTGGCCCCAGTACTGAGCCCTGGGTAGCACCAGTATTGACCAGCCACCAGCAGGATTTAGTTGTATTCATCACCACTCTCCGGGCCTGGACTTCCAGCCAGTGTTTCACCCAGAGAAGAGTGCAGCCATCCAAGCCATGAACAGACAGTTTCTCCAGGAGAATGCTGGAGGAGACAGTGTCAAAGGCTCTACTCAACTCGACACAGAGAACATGCATATTCTTTCCCTCATCCACTAAGTGGGTTACCCTGTCATAGAAGGAGGCCAGATAAGTCAAGTAGGACCTTCCTTTCCTAAATCCCATGGGCCCACTTCTCAAGCTTGTCCAGGTCCCTTTAGATGGCATTCTATCCTTTAGGATTTTCAACCTCATCACTCAGCTTGGTGCTGCCTGCAAATTTGTTGAGGATGCACTCAATTCCTTTGTTTATGCCATTAGTAAAGATATTAAATAACACTGGGATGGATCCCTGAGGGACCACTTGTTACTGATAACAGTTGGGACTCTGACCACTACAGTCTGGATGTGACTGTCCAACCACTTTCTTATCCAATAGTCCTCTTATCAAAACCATCTCTCTCCAATGTACAGATGTTGTAGGAGGCCATGTAAAAGGCTTTACATAAATCCTGGTAAATTACATCAATTGCCCTTCTCTTGTTGACCTGTGAAGTCACTCCATCATAGAAGGTCAGGCAGGACTTCCCCTTGGTGAAGCCATCCTGGCTATCTTAAATCACCTCCCTGTCCTCCATGTGCCTTAGCACAGCTTCCAGGAGGATCTGTTCCATCATCTTCCCAGGCACAGAGGGGAAGCTATCTGTCAGTAGTTCCCAGAGTCCTCCTTGCTACCTTGTTAGAGATACATACAGTGTTCCCCTTTCTCCAGTCACCTGGGACTTCATCTGATGAGTACTGAGTTCTGGACTGGTTCCCTAGATAATCATTCTTACCCCTCTTGTCAATAGACTCTAGCTCTACAAACATGTAGCCTAATATGAGGCCAGATCTCTGCAGGTGTACCTTTCAAGGATACAGAAAAAAGACACATAACGGCATTTCACAGACCATCAAAATCAATCCAGTTATCATAGGAAAACATACTACTGAATCCTTTTTCTAATTCTAGGAAAGAGAAATGAGCATTATGTCATTGTTCACCATTTGCTTAGCCCTCATCACAGTATCTAAGAACTGACAAATTAATTGTCACAATACATTGCAGAGAGAACAGAGTAGCTTGGTTCAAGGTCTACATCACAGTCAAAATTATCAGAGTCTGGAATTAAATCTGATTATGATTATGTGTCAAAATTTGGGCTCAAAAGAAACCACCTACTTACTTCTTACTTTCTGCTGCCGTCAAACTGGCTCCTTTGTTTGATCATCAAAAAGCATGCTTTCAAACAGCAGAGAATTAGAATCTGGAGAGTAGTTTGTGTCTTGGACAACCACTTCAGCTTTGGATCCCAGTCTAAACCAGCTTAATGAGTTTGTGAAATTGCAGCCAACAGCTCAACAGTTTGTCTAAGAAAAGTCTACAAGAAAAGTCTGTGTAAGACAGACAGGGAAAAAAGACAGAATTAGAGTGTCCATAATAGGAAGATTTTAGAACATCAATTTGCTTCCACAAATTCAATTGTCAATTTCAGACAACTCTGAGCTCAAAGCTGTATGAGGAAGCACAAATCTGAACAAGGCTATCACAAAGGTAGTGAATGTCGTCTAAACAACTTAGATCAGCACCAAGATTCTCAATCTGCTGTGTTTAGCTTATTCAAACTCTACCTTCACATGGAAAGTGAGAGCAAGGGATCATACACCAAAGGTTTTGATACTCTCTTTCTTGAACTTCATAAATTTTGATAACTCTTCAGTCATGTAAACTACTGCAGCAGTTCTAACCATGCACCCTTAGCCTCCACAGATAAGTTTACCCTAGTTCATGAGTGAGTTATGAAATGACTTTTCAACATGCCACTTTTTTGCTTTATCAGATATAAAGAAAGAGACCTTTTTCTTCTCAAAGTCCATTTTGTCATGGCAATTTTCATGAAACAATTTAATTCAGCTGTAGTTTTTTTGGGGTTTTGGTTGTTTGTTGGTTTTGGGGTTTGTTTTTTTTTTTGTGTTCCTCACTTGCTGGGACTTTTCTCTTTAATGCAGGTAGTTTAATTGAAATAGTTGTTTCTGACTTTCCTGTAGGTTTAAAATATCTGTGACCAGTGGTTTCCTTACATTGCACTTAGACGGAATACATGACAAGAAAAAATATCTTTAATTAGACCACAATACTGCATGAAAATGAAGGTTTGGGGCCAAGTCCTTCTTCACATTACAACAGTCATCTGAAGAGACAGAACACAACAGAGACAAGAAAGGGAGAGACAGAGAGGAGCAAGGGGTGTCAGTAAGAGGAGAAAGAATGGGAAGATGAGGGGCCAAAGAGTCTGTGATAGGCTGACAGAGGAAGATAGAAACACAGGTTAGAAAGAGTGAAAAAGTGAAGAGAAAAAGGCAGGTTGTGAAGGAAAAGAAAGGCAGACAGCAGACAGAGAGATCTAGGCTGGGAGAGAGGGTGAGACAGAAAATTAATACACCACAGCAAATACTTTGGCATTCCCTTTTTATCAAGAAACATCATCTCTGTAGTTTTCCCACATTCCCTCACAAATGCCTGAGAGTTTATTTGTTATTCTAATTAATTCTGTATATTTCAGAAATTTTCTGCAACACATTTTGTGTAAACCTATTAACATTCAACCTATTTTTCCATAAATTTTTTTGATCAGCCTTCAAATATCCATTTATGGATATTAGTTTTTAGTCCTATGTGTAATGATCTATTTTTAGATCTCTTTCTTTTCAGAGATCAAGTATGCATATCATCTGAAATTCTCATAAAGTCTATTCACTATTTCAGTCACCCAAGAAAAAACTCAAATACTTTTATTGGGCCTTCAGGACTGATCAAAGAGGGCTGTGAATATTTACAGTGAATCAAGGTTAAGTACAGAAAAGTCAGAAGCACGTGCCAAAATAATGAGGTTTTCATTATCACTTCACAGACAACTCATAAACTAGAGTAGGGGGGAAATGAGTTTACTTTATTATATAGATTTTACACTATAAATAGTTAGATACTCATATCTGAAAAATATAGTTCTGGCAGAGAGCAATAGCAGGCAGATACTAAAGAGTGTTAGAAGGAATATCAGCTCCCTCTATGGAGCAAATCAAATAATTTGGAGTAGATACTACGGAGGATGAAATTTATTTTCTTTTTCTGTTTGCAAATTGCTTTGAACAGCTTAGAGATAATTACAGTTAAAGTCATATTCTGCCCATCTAGCCTAATAGTGACAGCTTTTTAGGCCTGAGATTTTTCTTCTTTTTCTTTTTTTCACAGTAAACAGAGATATTGAGGAATTTGGTTGTGGTATGGGGAGTTTTTTCCCAAACATAATCTTATGATATTTTTTTGAACTCTTTAAGGCTGCAAAACCATATATTCAAGAAATACTTTAATTCGCCAGGGTAACTAACCCAACCCTTGTCAGGAGTGACTACAGACTTTTGAGACAAGGGTTAAGAGCTGTCTTTGTAAGCACACTTGCCAGCCTAGTAAGGCGTGCTTTAAAACCAGCTGGGCCTAGGAAGGTTAACCTGAAGGGAAGAGGTGGCACAAGGGGCTGACAAATGGAGGGACAGCATGACAGGAGAAGCTCTCTGGCAATTCCACTCTAAAAGCAGTATGACTTGCAGCCTATCACAAGGGTTTGTACACTGATGCATGAAGCCTGAAGCAAGGGGAATTAGAAGTCTGTGAACATAGCATGGTGCTAATAATGCCAAAGCTGTAGGTTTGATTCCTATATAGGCCTTTCACTAAAGAGTTGGGCTTTATGATTCTTGTGGTCCCCTCCCAGCTGAGAATATTCTACGATTCTGTGAAATCAGCAAGCATGATACTGTAGTAGCTGTCTGCTATCACTTGATCAGAAAAAGGAGACAGATGAAATGTTATTTAGACAGCTTGAGAAATCTTCACCATCAAAGATTCTTGGTATCACCTCCTTGATGTGTGCTTAAACAGCAATACAGCTGGTGGCAAGAAACCACATGATATACGAAATGTGCTGAAGGCAACTTCTGATGCATGTGGCCAACGACCTGATGTGAAAAAATGCTCTGTTCAACCTGCAACTTCCAAACAAGGTTAAACAAGTTACAGGTAAGGAGTTTGAGGACATTCTTAGGCTGCAGCAGACAAGGTCCTAAGAGGAATGAAAAAGAGCAGAATAACAATCCTGAACATCAGAAAAACAGAATTTGAACAATTCAGGGACCTGCTTAGAAGAATCCCAAGGGAAGTTGCTCTGGAGATTTAAGGAGCCTGAGAGAACTGCTTGAGAATTTCTCCCAGGCACAACCCAGCATTTCAGCCCTTTCTCTTCCTCCTTCTGGTACTCACACAGTAGGGGTAGGGATGGAAGGGACCACAGTGGGTCATTGGGGCCAACCTCCTTGGTCAAGGTCCAAGAAGGGTCATCCTAGAGGACATTGCACAGGATTTAATCCAAACAGTTCTTGAATATTTCTGGTGAGGGAGACTCCCCAACCCCTCTGGGAAGCTTAGTCCAGTGTATGGTCATCTGCCCAGTAAGGAACTTCTTCATATTCATGTGGAGCTTCCTGTGCATCAGTTTCTGCCTGTTGCCTCTCGTCCTTTTGCTTGGCATCTCTCAGAAGAGCCTGTCTCCACCCTCATGGCATCCTCCCTTCAGATACTGATAGACATTGATGAGATCCTCTCTCAGTCATCCTTTCTGGATGCTGAACAGGGCCAGCTCCCTCAGCCGTTCCATCATAAGAGAGATGCACCAGTCCCTTAATCATCTTTGTTGCCCTCCACTGGACCCACTCCAGGAGCTCCATGTCTCTCTTGTACTGAGGAGCTCAAGACTGGACACAGACTGAAGATGGACATTAACTGCACTTAAGATCTGTTTGATGACTCTGTGGCTCTATGTAGAAACACAGATGAATAAATATCATTCTCCTTATGATTCAAGTGAAAACAAGAACAAAGAAACAAGTTTGCCTGTTGCTTCTCCACGCCAACAGTGATAAACTATTCACTGTTCCTTGTAATATAAAACCAGAAGAAAATGTCATCTCAGCCCTAAAGACCATTTAAGCCTGAGGCAGGAAACAGCCTAGGGGTCAGCAACAAAATATTTTTAGATTGCAAGTTTCAACATCTGGGGCCTCAGTATACCACCAGCTTCATCAGTGTTAAAAGCATTCATTTCAGCTTCCTCTCAAGCAGTGAGAAGCTCCTCTCTGAGGATGACAAAGAACAGGAGAAATTGTGACCAAAGAAGATACATATACCACATGATTATGCAGAGGTGGGAGTAGAAAAGCCAAAGGCTATCTGGATTTGAATATGATCAAGAATGTGAGGGGCAACATGATGGGATTATGCAAGTGTATAGATGAAAGAAAGACAAAGAAAATGTGGGCTTGTCACTAGATGGAGCAGTGACCATGGTACAAAAGGAAAAGGCCAAGGTTACACAAAGCCTCTCTTGCCTCAGCCTTTACTGATAAAATCAGCATTCACGAATCCTAGATTTCTGAGACCAGAAAGAAAATTTGAGCAGGGAAGACTTTAGGAAACAGACAAATTGAATGTGCAGCAGTCTGTGAAACCTGACAGCTTGCACTCACAAGTGCTGAGGGAAGCTGGAGATATTAAACCACCACTCTTTGTTGTCTTTGAAGGGCAGATGGGGCAGTTAGTTTCAGAGGACTGGCAGAGAAAAAATGTTAATCCTATCGTCAGGAAGGGAGAGAAGAATGAGTCAGAGAAGCCCAGGCTAGATCAGTTCTCCTCAGGCCCTGGAAGGTGATGGAAACCATCTCTAGACACATGAAGGATGAAAAGGTGATCAGGAGTAGTCAGCATTGACTTACAAAATAGAAGTAATGTTTAACTAATTTGATAGGCTTCTCCAACAAGGTGAATAGCTTGATGGATGAGGGAGCACAGTAAACACTGCTTAGGCTGGCTTTTGACACAGTCTCCCACAACATTCTAAAAGAGAAACTACAAAAAAAAAAATCAGGTTAAATTAGTGGGTACTGAAGACTAAAATCTGATTGAAGAGCTGGACCAGAGGGTTGTGGACAAAGTCTGTCTGGATGCTGATCATGTATCCCCCTGGGGCCATAAAATTCCTGGGCCAATACTGTTAATATCTTCATCTATGCTCTAGACAATTTGGTAGGCTGCACCTGCATGAAGTTTGCAGAACAGACAAAAGTGTGAGAAGTAGTTAATATGTCATATGGCTTTGATGCTATACAGAAGGATATGGACAGACTGGAAGAACAGGACAGCAAAAAACTCATGAAGCTCAGCAGAGGGAATGTAAGGTTCTGCATCTCACATAGAGTAAACCTGGGTATCTGAGCATGAGAAAGGAGGTCATTCTTCCAACCGTGCTTAGCACTGGTGATGACACACCTGGAGTACTATATCCTCCTCTGCTCTACACAGTACAAGACACACATGGACATACTGGAAAGAGTCCGACAAATGTCCACTAAGGCAATTTAAGAATCGGGTCATCTGCCATGTGAGGAAAGACTGAACAATCTGGGACTGTTCAGCCTGGAGAAGAGAAGGTTTGGGGGTCTTATCGATGTGAATAATTGATAGTTGATCACGAGGGGACTAGAGATGACAAAGCAAAGCTCTGTTCAATGATGCTGATTGGAAAAAAGACAACAGCACAATTTAAAACACATTATATTCTACTGCATACAAAAGCATAATTTTTAGCTGTGAGGTGGCTCAACCACTGGGACAGGTTTTCCAGAGAAATTTGGAATCTCGGGCCCTGAAGCTCTTAAAAATCTCACTGGACACAGTACTGGAAAACCTGCTTCAAGTGACCCTGCTTAGGCAGAGGTGTTGAGTGAAAGTGATGTATGACACCCTCAACAGTTCCTTGAACAGGTGTAGACTAGGGAAACTGCACAGAATCTGCCAGCTTAGACTGTAATTTTGTAAAAAGGTGTCCTTCTGCTTGGACATTACAATTTTCTCAAAATGAAAAGGAAAAGGGATAAAATCTACTGATGATCAGACAATTTGTGGTTAAAGACTTGCTTGCTAATGCAAGGATAAATTGGTCTGCATACATCACAATGTAACTCCTGCATAGGCAAAATGTTCTGGGCAGCTCTATGGTATAGTGCTACAAATTGCCACCATTTCAATCTTTTGCTTCTTGGTGGGGATTATGAACTGTGTACTTGTTTAGGGGAGTCACTTCCTTTGCATATACCCGGTTGCTCAAATCTGACCTTTCATCTTCCAGATGTTTTATTTTCATACAGCCTACAACAAGTGCTTGGTTCCACAGTTCCTAGGTCACCAAAGAAATTTGTTGCTCACAGTTTGTCTTCAATAGCTGAGAGAGGTGACAAGGAGCTGAAAGAGTTTGTCTGCAGAACTTGCCAGTGTCATGTTACTGCACCCTGTATTTAACGTACCTGCAGACGCACCAAGGGCAGGAAGGCAGGCAGATGAAGGTGGAATTCACCTGGGAACTGTTTTCCAAATTTATTTAATGGCCACCGGGTGTCACTGCTACTCCGCCAGAGATGATCGCCTGTGCAGTAACCAGGATCGGTAATTCCAGTCTGGAAATTCAGCTGTGTTCATGTTGTCATCATCAAAGAGAACAAGAAACAGGCAGTTCAGGGACTTCTGCACCTGCTGAAAGCAGATACTGCGGTGTATCAGCACACAAAGCACGGTCCCCAGAGACTGATAAGCATACACTTTTTATAGTATTTTTACCATCAGATTAAAATAACATGCCTCTACACAGAAATAGAATAAATAATTCAAGCATCAGACCATTTCTTTCAAAACAAGTGTTTTGTTATAGCTCATTGCAAACTACTGTGGTTCTATCTGCTATATTTTAGAAACTTTGTTATATCTTTTCCTTGGCTCAGTGAAATAAGCTTCTTTTATTTAACCAATCAGTCCTTGTTCTTCTTGTTTTCTCATGGTATGTATCCCCCTTTTTTAATTCATTAACCATTCTAAAGCCATTACAGTGTGTGTATGCATTAACATTTCTTGCTTTACATTTTGATTGATAAGCCATTAAATATAAGAAAAGACACATGGCAAACACAGCATGATCATCAAAAGTGCTACAAGTCCCATTATTGCTATGGCAATTACATGCTTAACCTATGGTCCAAAACTGAAACTTCCCAGCCAAGAAAACAAGCTGAAAGGATCCAGCCCCTGGTTTTGTTGCAGTTCTCCAGACTGTTCCTTCATTTCCTGCATGTTTTTGTGAATGGATTCAGAATGGTCACTCAGGTTCATACAGCACATTCCCTTGAAGTCTTCACATCCATGTCCCTGGTCTAACAGTAAAAAGTTTATCACAGCTCTGTTATGCAGTGTTTCATGATGTACAGAATCAACATCCATTAACAATCCTGTTAAAGCATTACTAGTAGCATTACTCTCCTTTACAAGCCTGTTAACAAACAACCTAGTTTATTAATTGTGTTCAAGGCATGCCACAAGTACCAACACAGGCAACTAAAGAACAAAAAAATCTTTTTGTAGAATTCCAGAAATTGGCCTCAGAGTCACAGACATTATCAACTGACAGACTGTAGGAGCATTTTTCATTTCTTGTGGTAACACAGCCCAGTGACACCTTTGCAAAGGTTCTCTGTTGTTCAACCATGGTGATGAAAAAGCAAAATGAGGTGCAGCATCATGGTGTAACGCAATTGTGAAAAAAACAATCTTTTATGTCAGTGATTAACAATTCCCATGTTTCAGGGATCATTGGTGGATTAGGAATTCCAGGTTGCTGAGTGCCCATCAGGGCTATTAGTGCGCTGATAACCCTGAGATCTTGTCAGAGTCTCTGTTTGTCAGTCTTTTTTGGAATCAAAAATATTGGGGTGTTCCACAGACTTGTAGAAGGAACTATGTTTCCCAGATCTGACTGTTCTTTGACCATTTTTTGTGCTTACTGCAGCCATTCTCCTCTGAGGGGCCACTGTTCCACCCACAGAAGGGTATTGATGTTCCATGTGAGTTGAAGCTCAGCTACAAATCAGTGGCCCCTTTTAAAAATCTGTTGTCAAAATCAATCCCCACTGTGGTAACAGATCTCTTCCCCATAGTGTGTGTAGTAGAAAGCACATACAGTGTGAGCTGTGCTTGTTTTCCTCCGGCCCACATACTATGAATTCCTTAGCTGACTGCTGTGGAGTCTGCTGACTTCCGTGTGCCTGTGACGATCACTGATGGCATCGTCAAGGGCCAGGTAGGTGGCCTTTCATGTTCAGTGATGATGGTTTCATTGGCTCCAGTATCTATTAATCCCATAAAAGGCTTGCCATGTACAACACAGATTGGAAATGGTTGCTGCACTGGAATAAGTTTAGACCAACAAATGTGATGAGTGCTTGTGCTCCCAAAACTTCCAGTGCCTTTGTGAGCACTGACAGATGATCTCACTTACATGTCTGGCAGTATAGGAAGTGGTATCATTTGAGCAATGCATGATCCTGCTGGAAGAGTACAAGGTGGATTACGAGTCCAAGCCATGATTTTTATTTCACCCCTAGAATCAGAGTCAATGACTCCTGGTAAAATACTAAGCCCACTTTAGATGACAGTGATGATCTCCCAAGTAATGCATGACATTTAAAAGGAAGGGGTCCATTTAAACCTGTAGGTATAAGGTGAACCGAAGTGTCATTTATTGTGGTAGTGGTGGAAATTACCAATTGTCCAAGACAGCAGCTGCCTGAAGTTCCTTGATACAGCTTGAGATGCCGGGATTAGCTGTGCCTGGATCTTGTTTTGTGAGGGGGCACAGGTTCCTGAGCCCCTCTTTGTTTCCCTGCTTTGGCAGGGGTCTTCTGCCTTGGTCAAATTTAGAACAGCATTGGTTACACCAGTGACAACTTTTTTTGCATCTGGAACACAGCCTGCTAGGTTTTTGATTCCTTTGTTCATTCTTTGGGCACTTTCTCACATGACCTTCCTCTCCACAGTCAAAGCATTTAATTGCTGCCCAAGCCACTTGCAGTTGTTGAGCCAAAGCAGTTGCCAACAAATCTGTTCTGTATGGTTCTGTACCAATATGTGCACAGGTTTTGATAAAGTCAGTTACAGTAACATCAGGTTTGTTTCTGATTGCATCAATTGCCTTTTGACAGTCAGCATTAGCATCTTCATAAGCAAAGGATTTCAATAAAGCTTCTGCTGTAGCTGATAATTCAACTTGCCTATTCACAGCTGTTTGCAAATGACCAATAAAGGTGATGTAAGACTCCCAGGGTCCTTGCCTGATGGTGAAAAAGCCAGGCTCAGTCTTATTAACGTCTGGCACTCTTCTCAGAGCTTTCAAAACCAGCCCCCTCACTTGGTTAGATGTTTCTGGGGACATTCTTAATTGATTCCTTAGAGGTGCCTGAGCTCCCATCCCTGCCGGATGATCACTTATTATTTCAGCATTACGAGTGTTCATATTTGCCAGTGCCTGTTCTTGACATACATCTTGGTATTCAGACTGCCACATTGAATACTGTCCTGGTGTGATAACCAATTTAAATAATGCTTTCAAACCAGCAGGTAACATTATACAGCTTTCTGCAATAGACTCTTTAAGTCCCATCATATAGGAAGATTGCAGACCTTTTTCACTCATAGATTTCTTAAGCTCCTTAGCCATATCATAATTTATTTTTTTTCATTATGAGGATGCTTGTTGTGGCAAATTACAGGCATACCATTGAGCAGTTCAACATCCCCTTGATTGATCACTTGTTTTTTGCAAGTATCTAATAAGTATTTTGGTTCAGAGGACAGCAAAGCTTCAATATTAGTCACACAGAGTGGATTTAATTGCGGTTTTAGCAGCTTTGTGTCACTAGATGGTGTTGCAGCCATAACTTTCATTGGCTGTGGTTTTACAGTAGGATGTAAATTGCAGTCTTCTAAATTTATGGAATTGCTCTCTGCTTCCTCGTCATTAATTCCTCCTTCATTTGCAAAACTACCAGTTCATAAGGAGAAAGTGGTGGTGTTGATTCAGAAGAAGTATCTGCCGACAGATCTACCATGGGCTGATCAATTTCATCTGAATCATTAAAAGATTGTAGTGCAGAATAAATTATTCACCATGTAATAAAATCATTAGGATTGACCTTACGGTTCTCTGATTGATGAGTCTTTAAAGAATCACCCACTCGCTTCCAGTTTTCAAGTTATACAATTCCTTCTACTTCATACCACGGACAGTTAACCTTTACCCACATAAGGAGTTGCATAAGCTTTCTTTCTTGAATTCTAAAACCTTGCTCCCTTGTGATACATAATAAACAGTTTTTATGAAGGGTTTCTAATTTACTTATATTATTACCCATCCTATATACATGTGAGGTTTGGAGTTATGTTTGCTTGTTTGGTTGGTTTTTGTATCTCTATAAAATTCAATTTTTTCCCCAACTGCTCGCAAGGCTGACCTGTAATCATTCCTTAGCCCACAGTGAGAAGAACATCCTCTACAATTCTTGAAATCCACCATTGGGTTCAGTTGGGAAGAAACTGGTTCAGCTGGGAACACACTGCAGGTCCAGAGTCGTCACAGGGGTTTCAGGTCCCTGATAAGTAGGCGCACAAAGCATGGTCCCCAGACAGTGATACAGCCAGAAACATTCATTGGAAAAGCACATACTTTTTATAATATTTTTGCCATCAGATTAAAATAACATGCCTCTAGACAGCCAATAGAATAAATAATTCCAGCATCAGACCATTTCTTTCAGAACAAGCATTTTGTTACAGCTTATTGCAAATTACTGCAGTTCTATCTGTTACATTTTAGAAACCTTGTTACATCTTCTCCCCATCTTCTTTTATTTAACCAAGCAGTCTTTGTTCTTCTTTTACTAAGCCTCCTTTGTTTTCTCACCCTACATGATACCTTTTTTAAAAGGACTGTGACAGCTTGATGAGAAATGAAGGTGAATTGGAAAGGAATGAGACCTTCTGAGGAAAGAGAGCTCCTTATGAAATAGGAATGAGCTAGAGGGATTTCCAGAGAGCACTGGATTTCAGGGTGGGGTAAATGTTAACCTTAGTTTAGAGAATAGGGATTTCAAGCAGGTCATCAGCAGACAAGCTGGAAAGACAGACACACAGTTTAGCAGACTGTAGCCCCTGCTATCAGCATTGTGCAGTGTTGTGTGTCTGCTTGCACCTCCCGTCACAGCCCAGGCTGTGCTGTCTCTCACCCAGACAGGCTGCAGCCACGCTATTGCTCAGGCTGGCCTCCTCCTCACAGGGACACAGGCTGTGTTTCCTCAAGTCTGCATCCAGCCCCTGTACCAGCCTGTCTAGGCCACGCAGCAAAAGGTCCAACTTGCTGCCCAGAGTCTTGCCATTTCAAGTCACTCTTGCTGAAGGCCTCACAAGATGCATCTGGCACTGTCAAACCACCATTCCATGCCCTACCATCTTCTTTCAATGTATCCTTCTTTAAGTGTAAAACATCACCTGCTTACATCAAGTGTGATAACAAGGGTTCCCAGAAGCCTTCCATATTCTTGGGAATGAATGGGTTGTGACAGTCTAGAGACGCCCATCACCCAGATGAGAGCAACATTCTGAAAAAATTAAGTATAGTGGTATCCAGGGCAGCATCCTTGCAATCATAATTTTTATTTATACCAACCAGATCTCAAAATGAAATTCAGTTACAGTAAGATGGTAGAATTCGCCTTTGTAGTGAATGAACACAAGCCTGAGTGGCATTTCTGTATTCTGTTATGTGAAAAGCTAAATGTAACCGACACTGGCAAGTAGACCAGATTCTCTTTTCCTGACAACAGTTGAGTTCCACAGCTGTAAACCTTATTTTGGAGGCCATAGGCCAAGGGAGATCTGAGGTGACTACTGTACTAAATAACAAAGCGTAAGGAGGCAGAAGAACCCCCCAAAAAAGACTGAAATTCTTGATGGAACACACAGACACAAATTGTCATTTAATAGGAGCCACCCTATCTTCAGTTTCATGAGTTTGGATCAGCTCAACCTTTCAGTCCAGTGTCTCCTGAGCTTCAGACATCCTCTGTCAGCATAAGTTTGTCTTTATAACTGAAGAACCTTGCTAAAACCTAGAGCTTTGACACATACTTCCATTAGAAATAGAAGGGATGTGGCAGGGCAGGTAACTGAATTTCCAAAGGAGACACAAAGAATACCTATCCTAGACCACAACACGTGATAAGAAATGGAAGTATTAACCAAAATCACTCATACCAGCCAGTTCTTAGACCCTATCTCTCTGTTTCTTCTTGCTTCACCTCCCCCACCCCTACACTCCTCCCAAGCCAGAACTCTGCACAGTTCTGCCTTTCCCAGAAACTGCCTGGGCTGTGGGTCAGAATGTGTCCCCATCTAGGGTGGATGACACCTTTGTTCCAGTTTTCTGACTCCATCAGGGAGTGTGTCTGTCAGAAAAGGGTGGTGACCGGAACTGTCTTGAAGCTCAGTCTAGCCATTACGTGGTTTGTTGAAGGCCATGGTCCAAGTAATGTTCAGGGCAGATCTTCAGGATGATGGGTGGATGAAGGTCTGCTGTTCAGATTCTCTCTTTCCTCCACTTCTACAACAGCAGGAAAACAGGGAAGGGGAGGGTTCTGCACTGGCCTGAGCTGTCTGGTTTCTTTACCCACTTTGTCTTGGCACACTATTTTGTTATACTTCCCCAGAGGTAGTGAAAGCTGAACCTGCCTGCTTCTCTTGGCTGCAGAAGTGAGGATTACTTGCTTGTTCCTTCTGGCTGCAAGCCAAATCAGACATCACCAGATTCAGTGTGTCAAGGGAGGATACTAATTCACAGGAACTGAGTGAGTCTTACTTTTCCTTCACTTTCTGAAGTGCCTTACACCTCTCCCAGTGTCCCATAAGCTGCTCTGTCACAGCCAGAAGTCTTCTCTACAGTTTAAAAGTTCATCTACAGACATTTCCTGTGGCTCCCCACCCGAGGTCCCTAATCCTGGTGGTGTTTAATGTTCTCAAAGAATAGCTAATGCTTGAAGGGAATAGAATCACCTCTCCCAAGCACAGAACTAACACACACACAGAGTCCTCTAAAACAACAACATTCATCTGTTTGCAACTAGTATCACAAGTAATGTAAATTTTTAAGAAAATCTCAAGTCCAGTTTGGAGAACAACTCTGCTTTCTCAAAAAACAAACAAACAAACAAACAAACAAACCCCAAAAATAAAACAGACAAGATTTGTCTCAGCTGGCAGTGGGTAGTAAGTTTCTGACATGTCAGAATTAAGTGGACTGAATAAATTTTTGAGCACTCCTCAAGATTTTTTGAAAGGCTGAAGTGGAAGGAACTGCAAGTAGCCAGCTGGGCAGGAAGTCAGCTTTCTGAACACAAATTAAAAATCTCAACTTTATCAAAACCAAAAAATACCTTGATAGTAACAAACTGAAAAGGACAAAAGCAAATTTGGAACCAAACTGTCCTGTTTTGCTAGAATTAGTCCTTAAAATTATTTAAAATTCATTTTATGCACATTTAAACAGCCTTTTTAAAGCAAGGAGCAAAGAAATCTCTGAAAATGCTCCCTCTTCCTCTAGTTTACAATACAGAGGTTTGCTGACAGCAACTCCCCAGAAGTCTAGCATTTTTCAGATCAAAACCATGGTGAACTGATGAACCCCCACAACTTTTGAGGTCTTTCTATCGGAAAGCTCTATGGAACAAGCTTTCTATCCCCCACGTGTACCCATGGTGTGCATTTGTTAACGTGCCCATGATGACCATGTGGCCTAAATGTGTGCCACTCCCTCTAAACTACACTCCAAAATCAGAAAACCAGAGCAGCATTCAGCCACTTATGCAATTTCCACATGCCTGCTAAGCTGAAATGGCTTAGATCCTGTCTGACCACCACACCCCCAATGACTTTCACCCCTAGAGAAACATCTGCGTGGCCATGTGGGTGTTGACCACCATCCCTGGGCTTGGTGGGTTTTAACCAGCAGGGTTAAAAAAGACTGACACTGGCTTCAGAGCGTGGCACAGTGAGAAACTCTCTTGTTGGAAGCATCACAGTTTTTTCCTTTCCCCTTATGGTGGAACATTCAGACAGCATGCAGGCTTCCACAGGTCTGCTTCCACAGGTCTGCTTCCCTACGGTCCTCACTTACTTTCATTAGATCAGGAGGAGTTGATGGTATCGATAATGCCTAATATTTACACTAGGTTATTGTGGACCAGTTGAGCCAGTTTAATTACAATGACAGTGCAGTGTATGTGATACTGACGTACTCTCTGCACACACCTGAGGCTTTTACCTTTGTTAAGCCATGCACAGATTACTTGAGGCATTTTCTGCAAAATTGAGCATACCATCTCTGGCCTAAAAAAAAACCCCGAAATTTCAGTCACATTTCTCAAGCAAATCTATAATAGCACACCGTTGTCTGGTGACTGAGTAGGAGAAATGAACTGCAGGAAGTAAAGAAGGAATAAAGTGTCACTGATAATAAGACAAAAAAATAAAATCAGTAGCTATTTTTGAACATATTTTCATTTTTAAATATCAGTATTTCATGGCAGAAACTACTCTATAAAAAAGTTTAGATAACAAAGGAGAACAGATGCTTTGAAAGAATCCCACACTCCATACAAAAAGAGGAATAAAATAAAATCCAATGAAAATTCAGGGATCTCACTCTCTCAGAACTCCTCAAAAGACATCAGGTGGTACCTACTGAGTAGGTTGAGATTGTCATGTGACAAGATAACTGTCCATCAAAAGATGAAATGAGCCTTGTCTGTTTTTCTCACCTCCATCTGGGTAAAAGCTGGTGTCCTGCCCACAAAGGTTAGCTTTTCTCTGGGCCTGTTCCAGATAACCAAATATTTTCCCTTGCAATTTCTGCCTTGATTAGATATATGAGAAACATGGTGCTTTTCTTGGAAAAATAAAAGAGGACAATAAATACTTTTTGACCCATACACAACCAACTCATTTTGTGTATCTGAAAATCATTTATTCATAAGAAGGTGTGGGCTATCAGCCACCATTCCCTGCTATTCACCACAGAAAGAACACCACCAGCAGGTTCCCAATGAATCCCCTTGCACAGCCTGAAGTCTGCTGCCCATGCTGTGATGTTATCTTTACTGGGTTTAATTTGATCTTCAACCTTTGGACTTTTGTAATCACTTGAAGAAGCCTGCAAGCTCTAGCTTCAACATACAGATGTCAAATATCAGAAAAACTCTGCTAGGACCAAGTGTGACCATCCAGGACTCATGGTTGTCAGGATCACTGGCAAAAGATGATCCCAGTGTCACTTGAGAAGTACTATCCAGGCTCTACCACCATGACAAACCCATCGTGTTCACATCATTGCCATCACTGTCTAGCCTGCCTGCCTGCAGTTGAACAAGATAACCAATGCCAGCCTCATTTTCTACAGGAGTAGTTAGTTGGAAATATCATGCTGTGTGCTACTATACAATATTGTGAATGGATTTTGGAAAAAATAATGGAAATATTCAATGCTGCGGACACAGCATAGAAAGAAAGGAAGAAAGAAGAATCAAGCCTTGCTTGAAGTGCTTCTTTCCTTACTCAAAGGACTTAGCCTTTCAGGGCTTAAAAATTAATTCTGTGTTAAGTATGTCTTGCAACATGAGACAGTTATTGCAACCTTGCTGTTATTCCAAGTGTTGTGTGATAAAGTGTTCCACTGGGCCTTCACTTCTAGGAAAGCAGATGGATTTTCAGGGTACACTGCTAAACTGACTCAGAGCTACAACAGAAAGAACACTTTGGGAAATGCTTGACATTTCCTATTTCATATTCATATAGTTATCTCAAATTGAAATGAAAGACATCTTTTAGGCACCCAATTTATGTTTCTAGCTTCTATGAAGTCTAAGCACTTTTCTACAACACTTACCCCCTTATTCTTATTTCTTCAACTGAAATTGTTAAATAAAACTGAGTCACATAAACCCCACGGGTTTTAGGATCAATTTTTATTTATATTTCAGTTTTTTCAAATAAAAGTTATTGAAACTATTCTAATTTAGTGGATCATTTTACCTCCCTTAAATTTTTATTTCCCAGAGGGCATTACTCCTCTGGAAATGTTCTATGAAGTTATGCTCTGTGGTCTATCAGTAGAAAAAAAGGCCACAAACAAAGGTATCTCGATTCCTACCTAGTCAACACAGTGACATTTTACTGGAAACCTAGGCCACAAAACATACCAGATTTAGCAACATAATTGATTGCTTAAGGTGCCTGTGATTATAGTAGCTTCAGACACAATCTCGGTTATTCATTGTTACACCATCCAGTAGAACAAAGAGAGACTTCTGCTATAAGCTTTTGAAAAAATATACTGCAGCACTGGAGACATTAAAAAATCTCATTTATGTTTCACTGGACTTGTCTGCGAATTTCTCACACACACATTGCAGAACATTTTGGAGGGAATCCCACTTATCTTCCTGGGAATGGCCCATTCCCATTCCTTCCAAATTGAGTTGTCACTGAAGAATGTAGTAGGGATGGAAAGTAAATACCAAAAAGCCTAATCCTTCTTCTATAACACCCCTGCCTACCATCCCTACTATGTCTGCAACAACATAGTACCCGGGGGATGATAACAGAGGAATTATAGGAATGAGACTCAAATTAGAGAAACTGATTCCTCTCTCAGCTGGGGTGAAAACAAACAAGAGAAAGCCGACACTATTCTCCAATTCCCTCACAGACTAATAACAAGGTCAGTTCAGCTTTCCCTTCAGTGCTGGGAAAGTATCAGGGTTTGGTTGGTTTTTACCACAGTCAAGCATTATGTCTTCTCCATATTTAAAAAGGACTGCTCTGTGCAGTGTTGCCTGATTTGTGATTTACACAAACAACCTCAGAGGCACATTGCCTACTGAGCAGATAACTCAGACCATTCCAGGAGACTGATGTGGAGCCTCAAATACACAGTTGTTACAGTTTGAAGACAGAGGATTCAACTAACTATACTGGCAAGTACTGTGTTTTTTGCCTTAAGTCCCAGCTAGTGTAGTCACATTATCTGGTTTTCTCCTTATTAATAAAAATATTAAGATTCTAGACTTCATAGTGTAAGAAAATCTTTAAATATAGGGGCTCAAAAGAAGACAGTAAGAAGGTAAAATACATTGATTTATGATTTATTTAAAATGTAAATTCACTTATTTCAATGAAAAAAAATGAAAATATTTTTCACAGCAAAGAATTTAACACGACTTCACAAAATAACTACTAATATCTGAACTCTTGGAGATTAGAGATACACAGTTTTTTCCCAATTTCTTTAGTAGGAACTGAAAGTTAACCTCCACCAGGAAACTCTGCAAGCTGATTCTTAGTTTATAGACAACAGCTTCTAGGCCAAATTTTGTGATACCCTTTGAAAAGAAATGAGAATAAAGCACAGCTTAAATGCCCTTTTCAGAGTGTTCAAAAAGTTTTCCCTCTTCTGAACAATAATGGACTACTACACACCCATGCACAAAGTTGAGCAAAACACACTATTTTGTGGCACATGCTCTCTGGTAGTGAATGTTCTTGGAGCATCTGACACGCAAACCAATCTTAACATTAAAGGATCATAAACAACACTGAAACTCCAGAGTTAAAATACCTCAGGCCTGTCAGAAGGTAAAAAAACCTCTCAGGATAAGCTTCCTGTTAGATTTGAAGAAATGGGAATTTGGGAGAATGCTGTTACTGACATAGTGCTTCAGGTTATAAAGGTGTGATGTTTGGCCAGCACTTTCAGGACTGGCTTCTGAGATTGTTGCAAGACGGTGCATCTCCTGCAGAATTTCCACTGCAGGAGCAAGGACCACTTCTTTAAGGAATACCAAGGTGCTTGCTGCACTTTTCCCCAGATCTGACAACAGCAATGGAGCTTCTTTGTGTCCTTTGGCACTGTCTCCTTCAGCACTGCCTCCTTCGTCGTGCTACTCATTCCTTCAATCCACCAGACCATTCACAATCACAGTGAGCCAAACCAACCTGATCCACCAATAAATCAAAAATAAAAGCCCAGTGTTGCACACATCTGTTTCCCCGCAACAATTCCTGGTGGCTACATGTGAAATAGCAACAGTGTTTAGCCAGGATTTGACTACAGGAGGAGGAAAGGAAGTCCCAAGTGGGTATCCTTGCCCTGTAATAATGTATCATTTTTCCAAACAGCCTCAACCCCTGGAATTTTCTCTGACCTCCTACTGTCTTGGTAGCTTCACCTCCTGAACAGCAAGTCATATGAAATAACTGCATATGTTTGGTTTGCTTAATTACACATCATACTTTTCATTGTTGAGAGAGAACTTTTTATATCACATCACCACTCCTGAATTTATGGAGACTAAAATATAGTTCAACAAGACACACTTAGATTTGCTATGTCAGGCAGGATTTTAGCAGCTGTTCCCAGAAGGACCTTATGAATGTTTTTCTTAGGCCCCAACTGAAAAGTGGAATGAAACAAAAATATCCAACTGACTTTTTATTTTCCTTCCTGAGAAAGGGAAAAAAAAGTTTGTTCAAATACAAGTCTATATGGTCTGCAAGAAAGAAGTTTTTGTTTTTCACCCAAGATGCTAATAAAGAAAAAAAAAATCCATTTTCAGGATTCATTGTTTTAGTTTAGCTGAAAATTTAACTAACTAAAAAAGAGAGACATGCTGTGCTTTTGACTGTGCTATGTTCTCAAAGAAAACTCTTAATGGGCATTGGCTGGTCAGCAAGACAGAATTTTTTATTTGGTCTGTGAGGTGTCAGTCAACATAAAATGGAAACATTTTTCAACTTGGCTGGTATATCAAAATAAAAATCTCTGTTGAGTTTTCAGGATGAGTAGTCATTTTACTATGAAAAACTCCATTTCTAGTAAAGTTCACCAATCCCAGGTCAACTGTGGTGTGTTGTATACAAGTTTGCAAGCTAAAAAATAAATGTCTTGCTCTGGAATCAGAACTTCAACCTGCTAATTCCCAGAAAAACTATGGGGACCAATGTAGCGCAATGCTGTCCCAAGGGAGATGCAGTGATCACCACGGAGTCGAAGCGGGAAAAGAGGAAGTTTAATTTTTTTTACAGCTTATATAGATTTCTAAAAAGGAGAGCAGACTGGAAGACTGAGGTTCAACCTCTTCAACTCCACTGGTCTTAGAAAGTGTCTATCAATTGTCCTTTCACTGAAAGGTAGGTAAAAACATGATAAAAAGTTCTGTAAACATTACTTTGTTTACATGAAATTTCTGATTCCAAGGTTAAAGGCTGGGAAACAAGGTGACAGACCTCAAAGGACCTGTCATGATTACAGTGAGAATACAAGTTTGTAAAGACAGTCTGAATAATAATAAAAAAAATAATCCTGAAATGGTAAACCAACCATACAAGAATAGAAGAAATAGATGAAAAGAGAAAATACATGCCCTGGAGCTTTAATGATATAGCCTCAGCCAGTTCTGAACACCTTACCAAGATGTGATCCAGCCAACATGGCAAACAACAAACATTCAAGATCTCCGACTTTAGACAGGACATGCCAACCTGAATATTCCCTAGGCACAGCCAGCCTGCTGATGTGTACGACCCTTATCTCTGCTCTGCTTGGCATGAGAGAGGAGCTCCTGTCCTCCCAACCCCAGCACAGGTACAGGACGTGAGAGGGAACTGCTGCCTGCAGCGGCTGGCACCGCTGTGGTTCTGCTGCTTGCGTAACACCAGCTTGGCACTGCCTCATCTCTCTGTACAGCCAGGAAGGAGATGACAAAGAGCCAGGTTCAGATCCAGAAATTACAGTTAAACTTTTATACAAACATTTGCACAGAAATAATGACCTGTAAAGATCAGATAAGGCTGTCTTGCATCATAAATTTTCCTGTGTGACTGCCATCAGCTTGAGAAACATCTTTTAGTCGCCTTCTTTAAAACAGATGATATTCTCAGAACTACTGCAATACACTTATTTTTAACTCAAGGAGTTCAATAACTGACTGCTTTAAGACGGGGGATAGGACAGAGGAAAGATTCCTGTAGTCACAGTAGCCCCAGTAGCTGAACACTGCTCAGAGGCAGGAAGGAGTGTGCAAAACATAGCATTTTGGAACCCTTTTACACTCTTTCTAAACAAACGATCATTGCATGGCCTCCTGCCAACATCCATATGGTATTTCATTCCCTTCTCTTCACTCCATGGCCTATGCCCATGACAGTGGCACAAGTACTGAGTAGATTGCTGTTGGAGGTAGGACCTGGGCCCTGATTTTCTTGTCAGTACCCTGCACCACAGGACACCATCATCACCATCCTCAGAAATACGAGACTAGTAAAATCTACACTGGAAAACAAATACAGCTCTACACTTACAAGTGGTATCAACTAATCAATACAAAAAATGTAGAGATAAAGAAACATCTGAAAAAGATCAAGAAAAATAATTTTTTTGGAGGAGGAAATAATTTATTGTCTTGATGTATTACAGTTTTTAGCATGTGCTAAGACTGTGTATGTCTCCACAGGCTTAGATGCAGATTTTTGTACTCTGCTTTGTTAGAAGGTGGAGTGGCAGTTCCTGTTTGTAAATCTAAGTTACTTACAAGTGCTGAATTTATCATCTACGTATACTCTTCCAACACTGCTTTACTCATTAACTGTCCTGGAAACAGAAGAAAGGTGTTGAAAAAAGAATACCTAGCCCATAAGTTCCAAGCACACATTATTTCACACTGAAGTGCCTTCCAAGCCTTGAAATAGTGTCACTGAAGTTTTCTTCTTATGTGGTGCTTACAGCTGGAGTTGGAACAAAATCTTGGTCTGGCAGATGAAAGGAGCGGTGAAGTGTTTAGGTTAGTCCTCTCCCAGTATGGAAGCCCCACAACAAGCTGCCCCTCTCAACATACTAGGCTGTGAGTCTCACCATTCTGTCAGTGAACAGAGCCATTGTACACCTGGAGCACATGATGTCTTTTCCATATCACAGGGGTATATGCCAGAGATCCAAAGGTCCAGCACATGGATTTCAATTTTGTCTTGAAGGTTAGCAATTGCTTCAGTCAGGACCGGAACATACGGGCAGGAAACGAGGATTAGACATCCAGGGATGCCAACAGAATAGGATCATAGAAATGCCAATCCCTGTCAGATTGACTTTTGGCTTTTAAAATTATTTTGAATGTTATTAGGTCTTACCTTTCCCCTTACCTTCAGAAAGATTTCTTAAATTGCAGGCCCAAGAGCTACAAATTCATTTTGACACTTTATAAAGTCCAAATTCAGATATCAAGTGCCATGGGACTGGCATTTAGACCTCCAGCACTGACAATACAATACTCCTTGGCAACTCTCCTTGGAAGACAACTCACCTAACCCAACCCAAATTTCTCAAATGTGAAAGACTCAGCTTGATTCAGGTGAAGCTGCCTACAGCTTCCCTTGATACCTGGCTTTCTGTCTATAACCTGCCCTCTGATATTCTGAGGATGTCATGCTTGTCTTGATGTGTCATGATAACCATGGTGGTTTCAAGTACTGTCCTCATAGCAGGGAGACCCAATAGCTGTGTGTGAACTCCTCCAGGAAGACCACACTGGCCTGCACTGATCTGTGCTCAGCCATGTAAAAAAATAGAGGTACATCTTAGCACAGTGTATTTGGCAAGACCTGAATAAAACAGCTGATGAAGCTTCAGAGAGACACCCCAAATGACCCACACGAGTACCTCCCCTGCTGATTTGCACCAGTTGTTGTCCACTAAATCAGTTGTTTTGACTAGTTCAGAATACTTCATTCTGACAGGAAAGTCCCCACCTTAAGTTATCACACAGCATTTCTCAGAGCAACCTTTTCTGCAAAAGGCTATGATAAAGTTCCCGTAGCCTTCCCCACTGTCCCTAAGCTTAGCTGATTAAGAAAACCACTGAAGGACTCCCTTGCTCTTGCAACTATAGGCATGCAGACTCCCAAGACAGCACAGGTTTTGATAGTCTGATTAGGCCATAGGGGCTTCACTGTGTCAGGAAATTTACTTCCCAAAAAAGAACAAAACATAAATGAACTGAAGGAGAGTAGTGGAAAGTGGAGAGAGAGAGGAGAGTCTCAGATACTTTATTTTTATTGTCTTATTCACTAAAAAGACAACAGAAGATTTCTTTGCCATGTATTTTAGATTTTCATACTTTGATCTGCTCCCTCCTGAACACTTGAGGCATACTCCATAAGCTACTTTTTACTTGTTCTTATCTGCATTTCCAAGAAGGGAAAGACTGGTCTATGCCAGGTACTATATGCCACAGATTTTACCTAAGTACTGGTGAACTTGAGTTTTTTAGGTCTAGGTGTGCCATTCTCACATATGTATTACAGTTTTCCTTCTCTGACAGCAAACTTTTACCATACGGCTTATTTTCTGTTGCTCCTTCTCTAAGAGAACTGTTTGCTCTTGAGTTCTGTGGCTTAAACAGAGACCTAGGAAAAGCCTGTCACACACCAGAAGCAAAAGCACAAATAAACATTTTTATTCCAAGCCATTAGACTGGCTGCAGAACACACTGCAACAGTTTGCTAAGCAGAGTACTCCTGTGGGACTACACGTTCCAGAGGGTGGAGCTGTGGCTTGGAGTGTGAACAGTACCTCTTTGTTAAAACAACTATATAGCCTATAGGGATCAAGCAAAAGCAGAAGATGTGCTCTTCACCATGCTCTGTCTCCTGCTGTGCCACCATTTGGCACCCCTGAAAGTCCTCTGACACAAAAGAAGAGGCAAGACCCCACATGGGTGGTGCCATGATCCAAAGTCTCTGGCCAGGCATCCTGCAGGTTTGCTAATACCTTCCCTACACTCAGCCATGGATGAAGCTGAGAATGATTGTACTCAGTTTCTTAACAGCCTCAGAACGCTCTGTTCCAGGAAAAAACTAGACATCACACTGTCAGCTTTTCAAACACACTGTGGTCTCTATGGTTGGAGAAAGGTCTTGGTTGAGTAAGATCCCAGTTGGCTAGATACTGGAGGGAAAGGGAGTTCTGAAACCTAACCCCTTCCAATGCATATTCAAAATTCCCCACAGTGACTCCATATATTTTAAGTGCCAAAGTACCTTCAAAAAGTTGGCCTTCCTCAATTAAAATCCAGCAAGCCCTGCCAGTCAAAAGTGGCTTTCAAACTAGGCTGAGAAGAATCCAGCTAGGCCTTTTACAATTTTCAGCATCTCTGACTTTCTTTATTGTACAAAGCTTCCTCAAACAAAATCTCTTTCAGTCTGTAATATTGCAGGCTACTCTCACAGAAATTATTTATCTTCCTGATTTAGGCAGCATTTCAGTTTGGCTGTTTGGGGGTAACTGATGTAGAACATTTAGAACAGAACATTTTCAAAAACTTTTCAGATACCAGCAAGCCAATATATGGATAATTGCAACACATATGAAGCACTAAAAGCCTTCAGTGCTTTGAAGACTTAAATGCTAAGATTTTTTTTTAGTTTGTGCACTCTACATATGCTTTCTTATGCTTTCTAGAAGCATGTGCGATATATATGAAAATGGACAGCCTAAAGCACTGGGAATAGATTCTGCTTTGAAGCCTTAGAGGGGAATTTACCTGAACACTCTCTGTGCAGAGGGTCTGTACAGCATTGAATGTCACTGCAGAACTTGTGAAACAGATGTCACTTGTACACTACATCTTTGCTTCCTAAATTCTGTATAGTAGGCCTCACCCAAACAAAGGAATCTGCTAGGGTCCTCACTTGGAGTAAAATCCCAATAAAAACAGAATACAAGACAGAATGTCATCCAGAGCCTTCCTGACTCTCTTTTGCTCTTGGAGTAAAAGGATAGAAGTGGCACACTGACTCCCAGAGCTGCACTGATGCCAAAGCACTTTGCTGGTAGAGCATCTCAAAATTTGGATGAGCAAAGTGCTGAAATAAGTAGACATCTCCCTTATTCATCAGGCAAGCTAAAAAAAAAACTAGCCTCAGCATGTAAGCAGGGTTTGTATTTTCTTTGCAGAAGACTGCCAGCTACACAGCTCATTACAAATACATTTGCCAAGAACAAAAAGTCCTGCCCTGTCCCCTGTTCATCTCAAGATATGAACTCACCTTCAGGGCTGCTCTCACACAGTACAATCTGTGTTGTCCCCTTTGCATTTAGCAAGAACAGTGACTTGCAAGAAGATGGCTCTCTCTTTTTGCCTTCAAGAAAAACCTGTTTAATAAAAACTCCTTTGAGTTTCCCTTCTGTGAGATGCCCACAAAGATTTTTATTTTATCCTTTATATACAGGAAATCTGCATATTTTACATCTTGTTTTCCTACCCCTGGATTATCAATGATCTGTTGCAGTTGTGAATCCAGCACATTTCAGACCCAACATATTTCAGATTATTTAAATTCTTATGTCAGATTTCAGCCTTTTGGTTTCAGGACAGTAAAAATGGTCATCAAGCAAGGGTGTCCTGTCAATCATAGCTTGTACCAAGAAAAAAAGGCAAATCAAAAAGCGATCCACATTTATCAAGAGAAGAACCCAGTAAAATGGTATCTGCTGTAGCTTTTGTCATAATTTATCTTACAGTCAGAAACAGGCAAGATGATATTGCAGGTGATCTAGGATGGAAAACTAGCATGCCTGTTGGAAGCAGCAGTACAATCCAGAAAATTTTCTCACATCAGTAAGGTAGTTTTTTCTTGCTACGCCAAATCCCATTTGGACTCTAAACCTAGATTCTCAGCCGAAAGACAGCAGTGACCAACCCTGATTTCAGCTCTTTCGTCAAAATCTCCTGATGCAGACCTCTCCAAAAACATGAAGTCCCAAGCACTTGGTTCAGGGCCACCCAGACTGAAAACTCCATCTCCAAAGTATCAAGCAGTAAGGTTCAGATCTGTAAGGGTACTCAGACTGCCAGACCCTTCCTACCTTGATACTTGAAGTCATATATTTTAGAGTCCTTTGCCACCACAAATCTAAGCACATATCTGGACTGACAAGGATACAAACTGCAAAACAATATAATCAAAACCTGAAACAAAAAAAAACCCTGACAATAAAAAAAGGTAAAAAGTTCATTCCTGAGGAAAAAAAGAATACGGGACTTTCTGTAATGCGTAATTTCACACACCAAACAACTTTAAGATAAATATGCTTTAAGATAAAGCACCTTTAAGATAAATATGCTCTTCCTCTTCAGCAGGATCCACATCCTGCTTCTGCCCATCCACAGATATCACATTGAATGGAAAATGTTTGCTCTGACTAGAAGTTTCTGCCAAGACACAAAGGAGTAACTCAGACATTGAAATGCAGGCATCTGATGTAATTTTAGAAACCTTTAAGCAACCCTCATGGCCTTCAACTGTCAGTACACAACCTGTAGGAACTTTAACATTTTCAATATTTTATGATATCTTTCATAGAATCTTAGAATGGCTGAGTTGGAAGTAGTCTCTGGAGGTCATCTGGTCCAACCACCCTGCCATAACAAGGTCACTTTATGCTAGTTGCCATGCCCACATGACCTCTGAAGATCCCCAAGGCAAGAATCTGTGTAAAATACTGGGTCTTACTAAGTCTGCAGATCTGGGGATTTTCTACACAGAGCTTTCCCATTCACCTCCCTCTTGACACAGAGTATCTGCTGTTGTGGATCCAGGATCCACATTCTATTTCTTTCAGACAATCTGGTCAGGCACTCATGTATCAGATGAAAAGGGCAGAGGAAGGCCACAGCTTGTCTACCCCACCCACAGACCCTCACGGCTTGTAGAAATCACCTTTATTTCTGTCTCTCTGGGAGTTCAGACCTTCCTTTCTCCTTCAGCAATTTTACTGTGCTAATTGTTGTACTGAATTCCTGCAATGTTTGTGGTGACATTTTTAGCTGAGCCTTTGTGAACGACACAACAGCAGTCTGCTCTTAGTGGATGTTATTCACGTGCCTTTTTACAGGAACAGCCTGGAGGCAAATAAAGGAGGGTAGAGCAAGAAAATCTAGTAAAGCAAGGTTAATTGTTTAATCAGAATTACTTGAAAATTCCTGCTGTCTGTCCTTGCCCTAAAGCAGAGAGAAGTATACCCTAGAAGGGGTACACTTCATTTACTCTCAGCTTCCTGCAACACCAGCTTAGTGATCTGAACACCCACAAAGGAGCAGAAAAAAATTTGTGCAAATCATCCACGTCCACACTTCAGCTTTCTCCACACCTAATACCTCATCATTCGGGCAGGGCATAAGTTTCCAGACTGTATAAACTGCCAAAAGGAGATCAAGTGAACCTGTAAGATGTTGTTGAAAGCCCAGGCAACAGCAGGAGGAAAAGAGTGATGCTACCTCTCTTTCAATAGGAAAGGTCAGTGAAGACGTGTGGAAAATAGATATGGCTGTATGAAGTCATCAGGGTATATCTTATATATCACTATACTCCTTTTAATACCTTTTTTATACCCCTTTCATTATCAAGCAGCCAGGCTTGCTGTCAGCAACATGTCAGCTGCCCCAGCTGGCCGGCAGCAGGCAATGCAAGTGGCTAAATTTGAGTTCCCGGCACAGTTCTCTCTTGCTCAGAACACCCTGTCAATGGGGTTATTGCTATTTTCAAGTCATTGGTTTCGTCAAAGCAGGTGAAGAGAAGGAGAAATTGAAACTTCAGCAAAATTCATAAAAATTGACCAATATGTTATTTAAAATGAAGGGTTTGTATTTTCTTTGTAAGTTTTTAGACTGTAGACTGAGTTGATATTGGGCAACATGAAGCAGCATTGGGCAGCATTCTACCAAGACTTGTTCCTTAAAGGAGAGGCCAGAATACAAGATAAGGTACTTGAAGGTCTGGTTTTTGTGTGAGAAAGCAGGCACTTAGTTAGGTCCAACTAGCTTGTACAACATTAGGTGGCTAAAAACCCTGCTGAAGATTAAGGAGAACACAACCCCCTCCATTTGTCTTGTGTGCAGAGAGGGAGTGGTGGACTGTCATGGTTTAACCCCAGATGGCAACGAAGCACCACACAGCTGCTCATTCAGTCCACCCTCGCATCAGGAAGGGGCAGAGATTCAGCAGACTCAGACTTCTGGCTTTACATAAGGACAGGCGAGAGAGAACATATTAATAATGATGGTGGTGATGATTAATAGCAACAACAACAACAATAGTAATAGTTAGAATATGTAAAAGAGTGATGCACAAAGCAATTGTTCACCACCTGCTCTCTGATTCTGCCACTTCCCAAGCAGAAGGTCCCAGAGAGCTTTCCTCCCCAGTTCATATACTAAGCATGACATCATATGGTATGGAATACCCCTTTGGCCAGTTGGGGTCAGCTGTCCTGGCTGTGTCCTCTCCTAGCTTCTTGTGTCCTGCCAGCCTTCTTGCTGGCAGGGCATGAGAAGCTGAAAATTCTCAGACTTAGTATAAACACTACTATAAACTTAGTAACAACTGAAAATATAAGTCTGTTATCCACATTATTCTCATACTAAATCCAGAATACAACACTACACCACTCGCTAGGACAAAAATTAACTTATCCCACATATAACCAGGACATGGGCATATCACAGATATTACCTGTTGCTGTTCTAAATCAGGGGACAGTGAGGGAAAACCTTGTTTAAGGTTCACTTTATGCAGCCTCTGTGATCTCTCCTGCATAAAGTCTTACACTTATGAATTACTGCACCTACACAAGTTTGTATGTAGAGGCTGCCTGAGAATAACAATCATCTTTCAGCTAGGGAGGCCAGGACAAAGGCACATAATACTGAGGGCCTCAAACACCTTGGGGATACTTTACTGAACCTCCAAAGCCATAATTTCCAACACACTGGGTAAAACACCAGTACAACTCACATGGCACAAGGTACCAGGTCAGGAACACTTGACTGTCCCTACAAGCACTCAGGTGTGCTCATTTGTCTGAAGGGGTTGGTGAGTTTTCAGAGCAGACTCAGTAAGGTCTCAAACTGACATCCCAGACTCTCAGGCTCCTGCTTTTGCTGCATTTCAGGAAAAGTAAAAGACAGTTCTGTAGCACAACAGACACAGTTCCTGGCAGACTTGAATTTTCCACAGTGCTACAGAATACATACTAAAGGGGGGGGAAAAAATGAACTTGCATTTGTATCAATCCGAAACAAAGGCCCATCTGGAAGGGTACTAGTCATTAGTAGAGTAGGAAGTAAAAGTCCCATGCCAAGCAAATGATCAGTGACATTTGGAAAAGCAGGATGACAAATGTTTGCAAAAGTGGAAAAGTACAGTAAGAAAGGAATGCTGTTTGGTGAAGGCCAAGGGAATTGGGGCTTTTCTTTTAAGTAGTGCTGTCCCAGAGGGAAAAAAAATAAAAATAGAGCCTCAAATTCTAAATCTAAGGTCTTCTTTTTTGTCAACAACAGCAAAATTTTAGAAACCACGTATCTCACAAAGGGAAATTTCAAAACAGCTTGTTTTCTCCCACAGCTGGCAAATATGTTTAAAATCTGTATACCTACATATGTATTTATGTGTATGCCTACACATATACACCTGTGTAATGCAGCCCTGGGAGAAGAAAATCTGTTAATTGGATGTTTCAATGCTGAGAAGTAAGAGCTGAAAATACGTATGTGCAGGATGAGATTTCATTGGAACAGAGTGTGAACACTGTTGGGTTTCAGATTAGATTAGAGACAGAAAAAATATGTATGTTTCTGAGACAAAGAAAGAAGTGAAGAGCAAAGAACTCACTGTGAAAATATACTGAAAAGAGTCATACAGATCTGCAAGCTGCCTAAAATGGGAGGCAAAATGCAATATACAGTTCACAACAAACTAAGAAAATGCCTCCTCCTTCTTCTCCAATTCTACAGATGCTCACCTTTTTAGAGACTTTTGTGCTGCTTTATTGTCCTCCCTTTTGTTCTGATGTTTTCTTTAGTAATTTACCTTGTAGATATTTAACAGGATAAAATTAGCAGCTAGGAAAGCACTGTGATAACAGAATGCAAAAGACTTGTAAACTGCCAATTATAAACTGCCACAGATATAAGGGAGGAATCAAAACAGATATCAATATAGCACACTGATGCAAATTAAAAGAATATCACAGCAAGTCATGGCCACTACTGTTGAATTTTTTTGTGTACAGGTGTAAATCTGGTCACAGAGAAAAAGCCAGTCACTAAAATTTACAGGTGCTGTGTGCTGACTTGCTTACTGGAGTAAAGTGCTATAAATTTATGTGTTGCTTTGAACACCTGTATTCCAGGAAATACAAGCAGGAAAGGAGAGAATGGCTGGAGACAAGCAATTTCTCTGCAAACACTAAGGCACACATCTCAAAAATCAAAAGACATTCACAAAAGAACTGCAAGTAGCCCAAGATGACCCAGAAATTAGTGGTCACACAGGTGTCTAAAGCAGTTTGGGGCACTGCAGGAGAAGGGTAACGTCAGGGCTTCCTTGCAGGCCTGCACACATGGAGGCCCCAGGACTTCCAAGGGGCCAGAGGTACAGCTACAAGACACAGCATGTCACAACCTTGAAACACTGTCTTGAGACAATAAGAAACTAATCAGACTTGAAGCTCTGGCTGCTACTGTCTTCCAGACCTGAGATTGGAAGACTAATTTGACAGGTTTCTTGCCTTGAGAGAGCTGCAGATTCCTGTTGTTCTGATCGGATCTGGATAGTCTTGGTGATGATAAACACACTAGGTGTCATGGATATTATGTGGTAATATCCACAGAGATGCTTGGCAGCAGTAAGGCTGCCTGTACTTCCTCACCGCTGTGAGTGCTCTGAGGATACCCAGCCGGGGAATGGCTCCCCGAGGCACAGGGGAGCACTGGGATGCGATACCGGGGGATACCCGGAGTAGGACCCCGCTTCCCACGCTGCCCTGCAGGGATACGGGACGGCCTTAGCGCACGCAGTGCCAAAGCCTTGGGCCCCAGCATGCCTGGATCACCCCGGAGTACAGGGAATTCTCAGCGCAGCCCCTCATCCCTCGACCCTCCGGCGCCTTCCAGCGCCGCGCACGGACCCCTCCCGGCGACGGGCGGAGGGCGGCGCTTGCGGGGCGGTCCTGGCGTGGCCCCGGCCCCGGGTGCCTCTCCCGCGGCGTGGCCCCGGCCCCGGGTGCCTCTCCCGCGGCGTGGCCCCGGCCCCCGGGCGCCTTTCTCCTTGGCAGCGGCAGAGCCGGCCCGGGGAAGCGGCGGGGGGACACGGGGACACACGGGACACTCGGCCCTGCCTGCCCCGGGCAAGGCGGGCGGGCCTGCGGGGTGCCGGCGGGAGGGTTCTCTGGGGACGGGGGATCACGGGCCCTCTGAGGGAAAGGGGGCTCTGTGTGGGTGTGGTGTCTCTGGGGAGAAGGGCATAAGAAGACGGTGCGTGCTCTGTGTGTGAGAGGCGGGGAGTGTATGTGTGTGTGGCCTCAGTGAGGAAAGGGGTGAATCGGGGTGCCTTGGGGTCCCAGTGGCCGGAGGGAGATGTGGGGTCCTCGCTCGGCTTGTGCAGGTGTAAAACAGCTGAGTAGCGTGTCCCTTATGCCACCCCTGAGTGGTGGGAGCCGGAGCAGGACGGGAGGCTTGTGCAGCGCCCTGTTTCAGTAGGCAGAGAATTGTTTGCTGCAAGTGGCTTATAGAAAAGAAAACCTCATGAAATTTTGATTGCCTGGATTTAATGGCCCTCTGATAGCAACGGGGAAGTATTGTGTGGAGATGAGAGGAGGTTCTTGTTCTAAAGTTTTATACTGCTTTAAAGCAGATGCTGTTCAACAATTCCTGCTCTTGCACAGAGGAAGGGTGGAGAGGATGAGTAGTTGCTGCAGGCCACGAGTAATGCAGTTTCTTGAGTTTGTGATTCCAGGAGCAGTAAGAGGAGAATAAATAATGCCTTTTCTTTCCCTGTCCAGCTGAGTGCCATATTGTTTGCTTTGTGATGCAGGATAGAAAATATGCCAGTATTTATTGCATTATTTTCTTTAATGTAACTTCTGGAATACTGTTTTGTCTACTTTAGTGTTAATATAGTCCTTAATATTTTTATCCTTTGAGCAAACACTTGGCTCCCTCTTTGGATATTTAATCAATTCCAGACCCTGTCTCTGATCTCAGGTGTTGCTTTTCTAATACCTAATTCTGCAGTTTGTGTGCAACTTCCGTGTTTATCCCATATGTGCAGTAAAGTACCTTTTTGTCAAAGAATCTCTTTTAATATAAGCATCAATGAGGGAACCAGAAGAGGGAAGAGAAAAACCAAACAACCCAGATCACTTGTTGCAGCTGCAGAATAGAATAGTAATGTGAAGAATACAGAGGGGACAGATTTTGAAATAAGGCATCTGAGGCATGAACCAAAGTTCTCTTTTTATCTTCTTTCATGTTAGTCAAATAATTTGCTGTGCTTGTTCCTTAATCTTGTGACCTAGGATCACTTGATAGTTTTACTTCCGCAAAGCTGCAACTTGAGCTGGTTCACTACTTTTTTTTTTTTTTTGTGTTAAAAATTTTTTAGGTGTAGCAAATAAAGCTTTGCATCATTCACCATACTTGTTTGTGCTACACTAATTCTGAGTAATTTCTCAAGGCTGAATGACACTGAATGCTTGGTAAATGTTTGATACATCATGTCTTTGATTGGAACATCAGATGATTCCTTTTTATCGGTGATTCTAGGAAAAATAATCTAAAAATGGTTGCTTAAATATGCATCCTATGTAGAGACCTATTTAAAGGTATTTTGAACTCACAGAGAGACTAAAGATACTGTCATGTTCAGCTCGGGGGCTCCCTGAGCAATGACAACTGCATGCATATGTTTCCTCATGAGACACTTTACAGTGGTTTAATAAAATGGTGGGGGGTTGTGCAAGTCAGTTAAAAAGCCTTTATGTTTTCAAGGGCCTTGGAAACTCCCAGAGGGAATATGAGAGGCAAGTCGTACTCTACAGCATCCGCAATCAGCTGCGGTACCGGAATAACTTAGGTGAGTAAAGAGGCAAAGGAACTTCTGATTCCTGCCCAGTTCTACTGTGTAGAAGCTTGCCTTTACTGTAAAACTGCAAGAACAAGTCCAGTTCAAAAGTCCTTCCTTCCTCGAAAATAAATGCTTCTAAATAATAAAAGCATGAAAAAACCTGACTTTTGAGTCCATTTGGCAACTTTTCTAGCAAAGCACTTTTCTTGAAGGTTACTGAGTTGGCAGGTGGAACTGAATTCCTACTGTAATTCTGCCATTTTCCAGAAAATTTAAAGATGTTGAGAGAGGGTTTGACTAGTTAAGCATGTCACTAGGTGAGATGCAGTTACCCAGACTCACAGGAGCTTTTGGCTATGGCTTGTTTGCAGACTGTCAATTAAGTTTACACTGACTGAATCTATTTGTCTTCCCAAAGCAGATAATAATTTCACTAATTAACAGGTAATTTTCTACAGGCTATGTGAGTTCTGTCTCAATGGGCCACTTTCTGGTGGCCTTTTAGATAAATCTGCTCCTTAAAGTCTTTGAGGCTACTTGTATCATGTGTAGAAATCTTTGGATGCAAAATTCCTTGCACCACTACTTTATTTTGCTTGTAACTTTCTGTCAGTTGCCATTATGCTAATTTTTAATCCTTTGTTGTAACACTTTTCAGAAAAGTTGAACATCTTAGAACATTGTAACTTTTTCTCCCCTTGTAGTTAAGCACGTCAAGAAAGATGAACGTAAATATTATGAAGATCTGTTAAAATACAGTCGAGATCATCTCATGTTGTACCCATATCATTTGTCTGACATCATGGTAAAAGGTCTGAGGGTAACACCATTTTCCTATTACACAGGCATAATGGAGGTGAGTGCAGAACTGTGGTGGGAGATGTTGATAATAGCCCAGTAATGCATATGAGGCACTGTCAGGTTTTTTTTTTGGTTTTGTGTAGGCCTGCCAAGAAGTAAAGAAACAGTAAGGAAAGTTTGTAGATAACTGCTTTTACCTGTAGTGTTTTCCCTTCTGCTCCATTAGCCTTTCAAGAGCTGGACTTTTGTCATATGGAGCAGGGGTGAGACTCATTCTGAGACCAGACTTTCTCTTTTGATGTTTGAGATTTGTGAGTCTTCACTTAAAACTGTAAAAGAAATACCTCATTTTAACCATGTTTCCAACTTTTTGAGAAGCCTGAAGCAGATCTGTTTCTATGAGAACAAGGATGGTTCTGTTTTCTGTCAGCATTCTGGCAACCTTCTTTTATTTTTGTTGGATATTTGAAGTGCTTTTATTTTAATTTGTATATAGTGATTGCAAACATAATGGGTTAGTTGTTTATTCTGTTGTTAGCAATTCTGTGTGCTGCTTTGTTTTTGTGCAGAGAGATACAGGATTTTGTTTATTAGTCTTTCAGCCAACATTTTTCTTTGCAAAACTTACATTAAACAGAAGTATCACATTTTATGTATTTAACCTACTGTGTAATGATTAATCAAATTATTTTCAAATTTGATAAGGTAACTGACTTTAATAGAACTGTTTAAAATTAATTTCATCCTTAAAGTAAAAAGGACAGGCAGAATTTTGGACCTGCTTCTCTGAAATGATGACGTTCTTCTTGCAACTTAGAAGTTTTGTTTTCTTTTTAAGGATATAATGAACAGTGAAAAAAGCTATGATTCTTTACCCAACTTCACTGCTGCTGACTGTAAGTATTACCTAGATGAATTACTGCTTTCAGTGAGTTAGAAATAAGGAGCTTCTGAAAATGGATTTGTGGGCATCTCTTTGCTTGAATATGAGCATGTGATTGAAGGTGTAAAAACATTTAAATAGTGATATTAAGGAGGGTGTGCTCTTCATACAGAGTTCTGTCTCTGCAGGCAGGACTGGAATTGGGCTGGTTTGAGTACAGATAGAATTGGTACAAAACCTTGCCTGTGTCCTTGCTTGTTGTGCATTGCTGTTTGCCTGCCCTTTCCGCTGATGTACATCAGCAAACTGGTCCTTTCCCAGGGTGGTTTGCTGGCATGTGTTGGGCAGAAGACTCTAGGGGGACATGGGTAGGCTGCTGGCACTCCTGTGAATTGGCATCAGTGAGGGATGATGTACCAGAAGAGAGAAGCAAGAAGATCATGACACTCTGGATGTGCCAGTTCTTTTATCTATTACAGCTGGGTATGGGATGGGGAGCTTAGGAAAGCAAAAACCTTGAACCTGGTAGAGGAGAACAGAGCAAGATCAACAGCCTACTGAGAAGTCTTATAGGGCAAAATGTAAACTGATGGCACAGGGACCTGCCACTGAAACGTTACCTCTAGTTAACACATAATTCCTTGCCTTTGGTTTTCATTCATTAAGTTCTTTTTAAGGATAGTGTGTAGTCAGGTGAGGAGTAGCCTGCAGATTTTGAAAACAGTTGGTTTTGGTTTTAGAAGGATATTCTCAGTTAACTACTAGTTAGCCTCTATGTAATGTTCACAGAAGGGAAACAGATGAGGAAGAACTTTACTCAGCACCATTTTGCTTGTTGGAAATCTAGTGTTAGTCAGGAGTTGAAGAAAGAAAAGGTTTTCCTTTGATTTTTGTTTAATTTCTGCTGCCCATCAACAATTCTGTTATCTGAATACGGCTGGAGATTAGTGACTGCACTGTAATTGACTTAACCTTCCTTAATTACATTTTTTCATAAATGCTTGTGTTGAACTAGAAAGTTGGAGTTAAAGCTGAGACAGAATATGGCTTAAAACAAATTAATAGCTTTCTACTATCTGTTCATGGTTCCTTAATGGTTGAAGGCTAGAGATTATGGAATTAAATTTTAAATCAGTTTAACTCAACTGTATCTTAATCATATTCCTTAGAAGATTGTGGCCTTTTGTGTCAAATTCTCAGAGTTCTAATGCAGTGCATGGCATGGGCTTTGTTAAGGGAACTAAAAACTATCACTATTAACCTGAAGTTGTTGATGGGAGTATAGGAGGAAAGGAGTTGGATTATTACCTGCTACCCTGTGACTTGAGTGACAGGGATTTTTTTTTTTTCTTTTTCCCTTAACCTATACACAGTGAAAGAATGGGGATGGACTATGGAATTAATTTATCTACTGTAACTGTCCTTTTATTTTTGATAAGAGTAAATTAAAAGGTTATTTAAGAAGAAGGTCTGATTCTTTGAAGAATCTTTAATATAGCTTCATCTTTGACCTGTCTTAAGATGTATAAAACCTTACTTATTTTTCAGGTCTAAGACTTCTTGGCATAGGAAGAAACCAGTATATTGATCTAATGAACCAATGTAGGTCTTCAAAAGTAAGTGTCTTTAATTTTACCTCCCTTTCCTTTACCCTTCTGTCCCTCTCCTCCATATTATTTCATAGGAAATGAAAAATGGAATCATTTTCTGGCCCTGGTCAATGTGGCTAATTGAGTGTGATGTAGTGTAGTTTGTTAGTAGTTTGTAGTATGTTAGGTTTCCTCAACTTAATAAAGAGCTTTTTGGTTTAAAATTACAGTATAGAAAAGATATTAATTACTACTTTTTATTTTTTGTTAATCTTATATTTTTGGAGCTGTATTTTATGATACCAGAAAATTAATGTCTCATTGCCACTATAAGCAGGGAACAATGATACTGGTTCTGAAAGAATTATGCCATGTTTCTGTGTGGGCCATTGAGATCACAGTTTATTCTGGAGCACTGATCCATCTAGGTGTAAATTCTTGCAGCTTGTGAGTTTTTCTGTAAGACAATGCTAATGAGTGCCCAGACATCCTTGGATGTGAACAGCACACATGGAAAGCACTGTATCACAGCTGATAGAAGTAGAGCCTTTAGTTTGCAACAGTTCCATCCTTTCTTCAGGGAGCTCAGAAGTGCTCTTGCAGAAGCTTCATAGTCCTTTAACTGAAAGTGAACTTACCAAAATATGCAGCTGATAGTGACCAAAAAGTAACTACTGTGCAATGAAAGAGAAGCTATTTAGCTCTATAAATAAACAATATCCTCCAGTTTTTCTGTCATGGATTGACATTCACTGTACTTTTTTAGCACTGTGCTTATTGAGAATGTTGTACTTTGCCTCTTAAAGTAAATAAAATATGTTCCTAAAATGTGTTTTTTGAAATCACTGAACTTTTTAAAAATACCCTATTTCTATAATTGAGCTCTCTTACCTGTTCAATTGTGCTCTCTTACCTGTTCAAATTAGAAAATAGTCACAAATAGTTTATATTTGGACTTGATCCTAACAGGGGGAATAGTGTAGATTTTAATTAGCAACACCTACAATATGGGTGAGCTTATGGGAAGATTTAACAGTATCAGATGGAAATTTTTTTTTTCCTTTCTATTTCCATGTGATCTGAGAGAGGAAACTTTTGCTAAATGACAGCACTAATAGCATGTGTGTCTCCAGTCTGTAGGTATATTGTACTTAAAAATGGATGTTTATAGGGATCAGTTTTTATAAAGATAAATGAATGTGCATGTGCAGTGCTCTTTATTACTATCTCAAATGGACTGTACCACTGCAGAAATTTTTCAGAAGGAAAAGTGCCCATGATCTGTTACCCGTGAAGCCCGTGGAGATCGCTATAGAAGCGTGGTGGGTCGTGCAGGCTGGTTACATCACTGAGGATGACATCAAGGTAGTGTAGGAGGGATTGCCTCTCTAAATCTGGGTGCATACTGATAGGCCCTGAAAGCAGAGGCTTGCTTTCATGTGAAATAAACAAAGATTATGTTGTACATTAGGAGCAACTCTCTTATGAGTATCTTAGAGATTAGAACTAATGCAAATTGTGATGTTTTCTTTGACGTGTTCTGCCCTCTCTCCCCTTTACTTTCTGCACTATGTACAGTATAGAGGTTGTTTTGCTTCAGCCAGTCTGTGTTAACTTATGTGCATGATCATATGATTTGCAGGGAAGAAGCAACAAAGTATGTTTTCTTAAATTTCATATTTAAGCCCTGGCAGGTCAGTTTTGACTGAACCTTCAACTTCACTGTAATTAGTATCAAAATGGCAGTGATACTAAACATGTTCTGTTCTTTGTGTCTGTAGCTTTTCATTGTTTGCACGTGAAAAGCTTGTGAAATGACTTACTGTTTCATCCTCGTTCTGCTTTCATTTCTCACAGGTGTTTTTTTTTTAGTCATTTGATCTGGATTTATTTTCTTCTCTAGAAGTTTTTTGTTTAGAATATATTTGAAGTAGTGATGGAATCTCTTTTTTTCAATATCTTAGGCTACTCATATTTGGACATTGCAGCAACCCAGGGTAGTTAATTTGAAGCTAATTACTTTTATATTGTAATGAGCCTCTTTCTAGAATGTTCCAGGTGTGTGGCTGAACACTCAGTTTGGAAGTTTTAAAGAGCAAATCTGTTATGCTGTGAACTTCACTTGCCAAATTCTTGTGCAAATTATTTCCTTTCCTAGAGCATGCATAATTTTGTTTGGGGACATGCTAAAAAATGAGAGACTTTTCACAGGAACTGCAGTAAATTCTTCAATGCAAATATTTTGGTTAGGAATGTGGGTAACTCCCTGTACTCTTGTATTACTTCTGACTGATTTGAGGCTTAAGTGTTTGGGAGTTTTTTGAGAGCTATTAAGTTGCATAGACTCATTTCTACAAGAAACTAATATGATTTTTTTAAAACCTAGATTTGTACTACATCAGAGAAGTCTGCTATTGATAAGATAATTGATTCAGGTCCTCAACTTGCTGGTTCATTAGACTTCAATGTCGTTCACAGTAAGTTTGAATGAACATATCTGATTTTAGATCTTATTAAATTCTAGTAGTGTCTGGAAACTTGGAATAAAGGTGATATAAACAGCTGAGGCATAAAGGAGAGTTGGAGGAAAATATTCAAAAGCTTGTACAGACTGCAGTCTAGATCTTTAAATGGTTTATTGGTGAACAATTAGCAACTCTGTTATTGCTCTATTATTGTTTGAGTCAACAAATTCTTTCATTAGAAGCTGTCAGTAAAGATTGTGGGGGAAGAGAATGTAGATGAGAACAAGAGAAACTAAAATTAAAAATGTCAGAATCCTGAGTAATTAAAGTTCACTCTTTGCCTTTCAAAGGAGAGTTTGTTAGATTTTTTTTCTACTATTTTAATACCATAAAATGGGTTTGTTTTGTTTCACAGAAATCTGCAGCTATTACTGGTTTCCCATTTCAGTGTAACAATTAATAGGTATAGACGAATATTCACTGACAAAATCCTTCTTGAAAAGTCTGTAAGGGCTTGGCTTACTACAGGCGCTCAAACCTGCACACTGCAGTTTTTAATGAGAAATTGAGGCAGAATTTCATTGCCTGTTACTGAGCAGAACAAAACAATCACAAAAGTAAGGCAGGTGAAATTAATACTCTTGAGGGGATCTGGAACAGCATAAGGTTTAATGAAACTTGAATTCGAGAACCACTTCATAATCTTTATAAATGGCCCAGTGTTTCTGGAGAGTATTACAGCTCAGATTTAGTAATTTTAGAAGAATCTAATGTATGGAAAAAGAATGTACACACAACTAATGTAATAGGACTGTGGGAAGGATCATATTTTCTGGGCAAAGAGGACTGCTGAGTCCAAACTATGATGCCACCAATACATTTCAGGTGTATAGATAAGGATGTATCAATCATAAGGAGAGACAGTGGAAAGCATAGTTAGCATGTTGATGACTTGTAATGTTATCCTGATCCATTAAAGCTGGTTTGTTGATATACATTTTGTAAAGGTGAGTATGTTACTGCTGGAGCTGAACAGTGAATCAGCGTGAATCCAAGTGAGGTGATGGATTAATGCAGGCATTTCATTTAAGAGCTGATTGAGGATAGTAATTTAACTAGATATAGTTGTACAGGCACACCCTATAGCTGAGCTCTCTGTGTGTATAAAACATCCTTACTGTTCCACTTCACATGTTCAGTGGCACTTCACCTGGGGGCTCTTGATAACTTCACCACTGTAATGAATATGGTGTAGATGCACTGATCTTGGGTAACACCAAAGAAACCACAGACAGTAAATTTGGCTTATTTATGCTGTGCAGTTCAGCCTTATGCCTCGCCATTAAAGTACAGCTAATGTTCAAGAAGTATTTAAATAATGCTTTCAGGCACATATGGTGTGATTCTTGGGGTGTGCTGTGCAGGGCTGGGAGTTGGACTCCATAATCATGATGAGTCCTTTCCAAATCAGCACATTCTATAGTTCTATGGTAGCTGTTACAACACTTGGACTCTGAAGATAACCATACTGTAATGTTTTTCCCTTTCTTAAGAACTTCTTACTGGCTTCTCTGCAGAACTTAGTTGAGATGCTTAGTGCTCAAATCAGTTTCATGCTGGAAAAGTGCAATTGAAATGTTTACCATATTGTTGTCCTTGTTGTATGTCTATATCTGCTGCAGCTTTGTTGATTGTTTGTGCTGTAATGCACCAGAATTTCCTTTTGCAGTTTTGTAAACAGCACAGTGTGTGACAGGGATGTGTAAGGACCACCAGAATTGATGTGTTTCAGTTTGTATCCTTGCTACCAGGTGTGTGACTTCTGGCCTGAGTAGCCAAATGAAACTAGCTAGCATCCTCAGCTGACAAAGCCAATTGAAGATAAAAACCCCACTTCTTGACAGTACAGTGATGATGGTGAAAACCAAGTTAACATTTAGGCAGAGATTTGCTCATGTTTTTTAGATAGAACAGCTTTAATCCATGGTCATTTTGCTGTGCAGTCCTCAAAGTCCTTGTAGGGTTCCAAGTGTGCTGCATCAGGCTACACGTGAGGAACTCTGGTTTAGGGTGACACCTGATTGGTATTAGGTGTGGTTTATTGATCTGTTCCTTTCAAATAAAGATTCTACTGGGGAGGCTATTAGGAAAAATTACTTTAAAATCTGAATTTGCTGGTGAGGAAGTCTGCTTTTTATCTTCAGTATTTTGAAAAATGCTTTTTTTCCTTTTTTTTTTTTTTCTAAAATGTTGTCCTTTTATTTAAAAAGGTTTGTATAACAAAGGATTTATTTACCTTGATGTACCAATATCTGATGACAGCTGTATTGCAGGTAAGTAAATAGTTCATGTTATTATACTTACATTTTCTCAGTTTCCTTTCAATTGCCCTGTAATTCTCTCTCTTGGAAGCTGCTTGTCTGCATACATGTGCCTGCTCAAAAAACCCCGTTTGAGTTCTGAAAGTCTTTACTGACTAAATGTTTTCAATCCTAATAAGACATTGTTTTTATTGTATATAGGATATATTTCAGCTTGAGTTTTTAGATTATATTGAATGCATATTTAGGTAAGATGAGATTCTTTTATGGGAGTCATGGTATGAATTAAAAAGTACCCTCCTCTAAATTTGTAATGAAAAGGAAGAATTGCATAGATAATTGTAGTTACCTTACCGAACATACATGGGGTTTTGACTTCTTTCCAGACAGAGGTTAAGATTTTAATAGATAGCAGTTCTATTCTTCATGGGTATTGTCACCTCAATTAGTCACAGACTGTGCTTGAGGACTGTGTAGGAGCTTGAACTAGCACAGCATGTAGGCTAGCCTTTGAGCAGCTTGTTTTGCTGTGATAGGTCTCAGGGGTTTCTGAATTCATTGGAATCTGCAAAGGCATAAGTTGTTTGGAACTTGGTCATGCAGAAGTACCTGGCATTGCTGTAGAGATCATTTAAGTGGAAATCCTCTAGATACAAGAGACTTTACTGCTTAGATAATTGCTCTGGAAGTCTCAATTCTGGAGTATGTAGGTGGTGTGGGTTTTTTCATGTGCTACTCCAATCACAGTTGTGATTTAATTTCCATCCACATTACAAAGTCATTTTATGGGCTGGACCCTGGAAATTACCTGTAGTTGAAGAGCTGGAAAATGCAAAGCTATGGTAGAAGGTAGTGTGGCTTTATTTTCTATAAGAAATCATGTTGACAAGTATTACTTTCTTAAGGAGTGGGGGAATTTTAAATACTTCATAAGATGACTTCAGGTTTTTTATTCTTTGTGCCTGGGAAATCCTCAAAATTGCAGATACCATGAACACTAAAGTGTAAAGTCATTTTTCTGTTTTAATACAGTTTCAGTTCAATTAACTAAGTTACCAAATTGTAATTCTTATTTCAGTGCCACCACTTGAAGGTTTTGTGATGAACAGAGTGCAAGGTGATTACTTTGAAACACTACTGTACAAGATATTTGTTTCAATAGATGAACATACTAATGTAGCAGAGGTAAGTAAAACTTAACCTGTGTCAGGGAGATAGGAATACTTGAGAATGGCCCAAAGCACACTGCTACAAATACTTAGAGATAGGGATTGATATACAGTGATTTTGTTTGGACATACTTAAGATGCAACCTGTAGCCTTTATAGTGCTTCTGTCTTGAAGGAGTACCTTCAGTTCAGTGAAGCAATTACATTAGCTGGAATGAATTTATACAGAGTTGACTAAAGCAGGCTTTTATATAAGTTAGAACTGGAAGAAAGTCTGTTTTGCTAATGTGAAAAAAGTTCAAGTAATTTTTTCTTTGGCAGTGAAAGCACACAGGGTGTTGGCTTGAAATAGGAATGTAGCTTTTGTGTAAGCATAGTTTGAGTATGAGAAGTATGTTTTCATAAGATCTTCTCAAAACTTGCTGAATAAAAATCTGAAAGATACCCATTAAATATATCCAGGATTTGTTTTCCTCTTTGTGTGTCTTCTGACACACATGACTAACTAAAATGATACCTACATGGTTAGCCTAGAAATTACAAAGTGAACTATAGCCTCGTAGTTCTTCTGCATGCTTTCAAGTGGGACAGTTAAGAGGTTTCATGATCTTTCTTTCATCATCTCTGATGCAGACAAAATTGCTTCTACCAGTACAGGCTGGGTCTAGAAATAAGACCAATAAAAAGATGCCAAATCCTACAAATAGTGATTACCTGCCCTGTTAATTTGCTGACTCATCTCCTTGTCTTTTTTTTATTTTTAAGCTGGCAAACGTGTTAGAGATTGACTTGTCTTTAGTAAAGGTATGTGTGTACAAAGTATTTGTTTAACTGGATACAGAAAGTTCACTGTCTTGCAACCTTGATTTCATGCAGCAGTTCCTTACTCTGTGTGTGTGTGTTCTGCAGAATGCTGTGTCCATGTACTGTCGGTTAGGCTTCGCTCATAAAAAAGGCCAAGTAATAAACCTGGATAATCTTCATCCATCATGGAAGAATGTTCCTTCAGTAAACAGACTGAAGTAAGTGTCTTTCCTCTTTCCTAGGCTTATTTTTCTCATTAAAGGGAAAACTTAGAACATATGATTTTAAAACTATTGATTGCTTTCTTTGACTTCTGCAATAACAAATCTCACTTGGCTTTCTAATGTGTATAATAACAAGAATACGTGATTGTCATGATAATCTGAGGATAAGGAATGGTAATTCAGCCTGTAAATTCAGAGTACTCAGTTCGGTGCTGTTACTTAGTGCTAGCTCTTTGACCTTTAGATACCTAGTTCCTCACTTTTCCAGCAGATGAATATGCATTTGTTTTAGACCCCCGGGGCCAGAAGTAACAGCTGCCAGTGTGCTTTTACAGAGGCTGTGGCTCTTGGCACTGGTGGCAGTAAGTATGGGCATAGAATTTGCTTGTTTGCTGTTAGGACTCATTACAGTTCTGTCAGTGACACTCTCACATAAGTGTGCATCTATATCACTTCCCAGGAAAGTGCTGTTAATGCCAGTCAACAGAATTCTCCCGAGTTGAAATGCCAAGGTGCATTAATTAGGGATTGTTAGGTGCTTTTAGTTCAATATCTACTAAGCCATTTAAAATTATTACTACGCCTGTTTTCTTTGAATGCTCTTTCAGACTGTGAGAACAAAGTGGATTAGTTTTCCATTGGATTCTTCAATGATGGTGGTTTGATTTTTTTAAGATCTTTTCACAATCTGATACTTTCATCCCCCAATAAGCCTTTTAGCTGAAGCTAAAGCAGGACCCTTAGGGATGTTAAACTTGACTGATTCAGGGCTTGGACATATTCAAAGGCATTTGTTGGGTATGCCTGTGCATAGACTACTAGCACTGGAAGGCAGCAATACTTCTCTGGTGCTACAGTGACCAATAGATGTGGATTTTAATTCACATTAATAGGAGTACTTTGGATCCTCAAAAGATGCTGCTTTCATGGGACAGTGGGGAAAACAGAAGTCCTATACAGGAAGCTGGGTCATCAGCCACAGATACAGATACCAACAGTCAAGATGATCCAGGTTAGCACTAACAGTAAATTTTAATACATTAGGAGCAATTATTTTTATATTTATAGAGTGGCATAGGCTGTAAAGAGGTCTAGAAACAAGTGAAGCACAGATTATGTAGATCCTTTTGTCATATGGACTACTCAGTGGGGGAGGTGGTGTCTACTTCTTGGTTTAAGAGTCTTCAGCTAAATAACTTTTCTGAAGATGAGACTGATCTGTATTGTGGATATAAACTTGACACAAAGATACCAACTTCTGAATTAAGTTAATTAGTAGTTTAGTAGTAATAAGGGAATTTTGTTTTATTTGGTATGGTGGTAACTTTTTCCTTTTTCTAAAATTCGCGTTGTTATTAGATTTGATTAAACTTGATGATACCATTTTTAAATAAAACAGATGTGATCATCTGCTTCCTTTTTGTTTTCTGTTAGCTGAAACAGCCAGTGTGAGCAGCCTGAACCTGTCCAGTGGACACACAAAGCGCATTGCCTTCCTGTTTGATTCTACTCTCACTGCCTTTTTAATGATGGGAAATCTCTCACCAGTATGTCTAAATTGTTTGATGTATTATGCCAAGAATAACTATATAGAGCTTTAAATTATTTTGACATCGATATCATATAGCTTTATTTAAAAATAAATGCTAAAAAATTCTTCTGTATTAGTTAAGTAGTAGTTATGCTTAATACAGCTTCTCCTTGCCCATTCTGTTCTCAAAGAAGACAGTTTTGTTTTGTTGTTGCAGAACTTGAAAAGTCATGCAGTCACTATGTTTGAAGTTGGGAAACTGTCAGATGAGAGTCTTGACAGCTTCTTGGTGGAGCTGGAAAAGGTAAATTATTACATGTTTGACAAAATGCTTTTTCAGCATATCAAGCGTTAAAGGGGCCAACTCCACCTTCTAAAGATAATTCTAGAAGGACAACTGTAGAATCATGTAGGAGAAGTGCTGTTAATTGCTGTATCGTTCCATACCAGTCAAGATGAGTAGACACTTCTGTCCTTTTACCTAAAGAATGAGTCATGGTTCTGATTTATAGGTATTGTCTTTGTGTACTTTTTGACCTTTCCACTAGCATGCCCAAGACCTGCTTTTCATTTAATAGTTGCTGGATCACCTTTGCATATAAACTGCAGGGTTTTTACTCAGTTGCAAACTTTAGAATGCTAATTTGTTCATCTTTCCTGTGGTGTAATTGATCCTTATGTAAACAAACTGCCACTTGTATGCATTTGTTTTGTTTCTTGTTTAGGTTCAAAGCACAGGAGAAGGGGAAGCACAGCGATACTTCGATCATGCCCTTACACTGAGAAACACAATTCTGTTTTTGCGGCACAATAAAGACCTGGGGGCGCAAGCTGTACAGCCTGATCAACCAAATAATGGTACTGTGAGCACTTCTGCAAGTCCTTCTAAGTTGGTTTACTTATCTGCCATGGACTCAGCTTTCTGCCCTTTCTGCTTTTGTAGCAGTCAGTATGCTACTTGTTTAAAAATATCTTGAAATATTTTTCATCATCCTTTGAGCCTGTGTTACTGAGTTTGCTTGTTGAATAAGAGATTTGGTTGCCAAGGCTTGCACTTAAGATGCAGAGCAACAGATTAAAGAGTAATAAGGGCAAGACAAGCTGAACTTGAGAAGGAGATTGTTTCAAATTTATTGCTTCTGAAAGCTATTTAGCTTCAGCTGTTCTGTCAAAGAAACATTTTTCAAGCAATGAAAGGAATGTATTCTAATAGGGATTTTTTTTTGGCTTTTCTTTTAAAACTTAGTTAACTTTCTCAGTATCTCTGTCTTTATTTCCTGTGTTCAGTTAGTTGGTGAGGAGCTAGTTTGGTGTCAGACACTCCTTTATGCCTAGAATTGCTAAAATTTTGTACAAATTTGTTAAAAGTCAACCCAATTGTTTAAAACTTCATTGTGGAAAATACTGTATTCGTGGCTTAGCAGAGAATGGAAATCATAGTTTGTGTTTGTATGTCCCATTTTAAATGATAATTTAAGAATCTTTTATTTTGAATATAGGGTTCCCCTTGGACCTGTTACGATGTGAGAGTTTGCTTGGTTTGGATCCAGCAACCTGCAGCAGAGTTCTCAACAAAAATTACACTCTGCTGGTTTCCATGGCACCACTCACCAATGAAATTCGACCTATTAGCAGCTGTACACCCCAGGTGAAAAATTTGTCAGATGTCCCTTTTACAGTAACAAAATTATTAGCATGTAGAATATTAGTGTAATTTATCTAATAAAAAACGTTAAGTTGAGGAAAAATGTGAATATTTAGTAAATTAATTTTGTTTAATTTATTAACAGTTTTTCTGTTCCATTCAGTGACAGATATTTTGTTCTTGAATTTTGATTCACAGAATATACATTACTGTCATTTTTCTATGAAGACTCTTGTGTCACTGGAATAAGTACCTAGAACATAGTTAGTGGAGAGTAACACATTTGTACTTTAGTGCTCAAAAACTGTATTTATATTTCTTTACTGTTGCTTCTTAATTAAATCTGTATGAATAATGGTTGCAATCAGAAGTTGTTTCTAATTTCTTAAATAATCTCTCTTCAGCATATTGGGCCTGCAATACCAGAAGTCAGTTCAGTTTGGTTCAAACTGTATATATACCACATAACTGGACAAGGACCACCCTCCCTGTTGCTCTCAAAAGGAACACGTCTCCGAAAACTCCCAGATGTTTTTCAGGTAGTCTGTGTATGGATTTATTCTCTCTTCCTTCTCCAAGTGTTTTAAAGAGGCACTTTATGCTATTTAGAGATAACAGTTGAAGTCAGAGGTGCAATTCATTGTAGATGATGTTCCTTTTCTAGAAGTAAGTTTTATGTAGCATCTTCGTTTGTTTTCTCTCAAGGTTCTGAAAAAGGAATGCTACTTATGTCTCTCCCTTTGTCATAATGTGACTTCAGTATATTTGATGCCACCCCTTCCAAGTTTAGTGTAAAATTTGGCACTACAGTTGTAAGAACTGATGTTTGTTAGCCCATCCACAGAGTGTTAGAAGGATGTAGAAGAGCTGTATGAAAAGATGGAGACCTAGTATATTGTACTTTTTTTTGCATTGTGCGAGAAACGTTGATCCTACTTCTAATTCTGTCTGGTTTAGAAGATGACTAACATGATCACTTCCAGTTTGTCCAAATCTATGCTGGAGACTTTGGAGTTATTGGCTGTAATTCTCCCTACAATTTAAATGACAGAATAATTTAATAAAGGTTGTATTAGGTTAGAAGAAAGGTCTTCATAGCCCCATAGCATGACTTGTAGCAGTGTCTGGAAGCGGGGAAAAAGCAGCACATTATGTAATCCTTCCTTTTAAGACCTTTCCACTCTGCATGTTCTTATTTGGACCTCCCTGGCTGTATGTGATTCTCTGTACACAGAGATTGTGACTCAAATTGTTGGCTCTCCACTGATGAGTTGATTACCTCAATTCCTTCCAGCCTGGAATCCACCTGACTTTTTAGCATCCATACAGTGCTTTGGCAAGAAGTCCCACAAAACAGCACAGGTGATCAACTTCTGCCCGAAAGATTTCAGATGCTGCTTCTCCATTCTGACTCTGAGATACTAATAATGACAAATGTACCACAAAGGAGCACTGATGGGTATTCTGTGTACTAGATAAATGTAGGTGGAAAGGCTGTAACAACTTCTAAACTTGCCTGAACCAAAAAATCTTTGCATCTATTGACTTCAATTTAAAATGCCATGGGCATTTAGCAGTGTTTGGGTCTTGCTGCTCACAATGGAATTTTTAAAATAGTGTTGTTCAAGTTTATAATTGCAGAGAGGCCTCTAAAGTTTTCATCTCATTTTTTTCATCTTGTAGGTACATGATGAACTAAATATATTAGAAAGGTTTGGAGACATTCATAGAGGGAGTGCATTCTTTGCTGTACCTCCATCAGCAGTCCTCTCTAGCACTAGGATTTGTAGATTCCCTTCCTCAAACTTCATGAGTCCCTTCCCTTTATGATTTCAAAAATTTTGTACCTGTATTTCTAAGATTTACTATAAGATGACACAGGATTAAGTGAATCAAGTCTTCTAGAGCAGAAGGAATTTTTAAGGCCATTAGTGATGACCGTGATTCAAACCCTAGTTTGTCATTAGTTCAAACCACCAGTACACATACAGATTGTGCACTTTTGTTAGCAAAGAAGCATTCAGTGTGGTAGCCTTGGAAAACTCAAAAATGCTGCATGAATCTCAGTGTGCTGACAGGACTGATTTTCTTGGACTAAATGATCTCCCAATCTGGATTCTTTTTTTATTCAATGGGAATATGAGTGCTTCTCTCCTGCTGCTGTTTTGTAATGTCATTTTCTTAGGGAACTGTCAAGATATTTCTAGAAATATTATGAAGATGCAGTGTAATTCAATCTTGAAAAATGAGAAACTAAGAAATTATTTAGTGGTTTTGTCTTTGTCTTTCCCCACCCAGCCCTTGATAGATGTTTTGGGGATTGATTTATCTTTATTCTCTGCTGATCGTGTCAGTTTATCCAGCTTATATTTTGCTTTTAAATTTATGTGGGATTATATCCATCCTATTTGCTAGAAGGCTGCTGCGATGGCCACGTACCTTTGCAGGATTTGGTGACAGATACTTCCTGTCCAAAACAGCATCTTAACTTTGAGGTTGGCAAACTTCTATCTTTCCCAATACAAGCATGATTGATTGTTGCAAGATAACTTCCTAGTTGTGACAATATGCTAATGCCTAACTCTAATATTTCATTTTATGTGCTTAGATAATTCATTACTACTATACACACTCTTTATTTCTCTCTTCCAGGGTTATGATCGCTTACTAATAACATCTTGGGGTCACGACCCAGGAGTAGTTCCTACTTCAAATGTGCTCACAATGTTGAATGATGCTTTAACTCATTCTGCTGTTCTAATTCAGGTACAGAGTGCTCTGTATAAATGATGAAAACCTGCATAATTTTATGAGTTAAGCTTTCTGTGGTAGAGGATATTAACAATATAGAAGAGCTACACTTTTGCCAAGAGTTGAAAAATATATTTAACTTCTGTAAGCAGTGCTGCTGTGATTCAGTGGCAGTTAAGACACAGGTTTTGAACCACATTCACATTATATATATGTTACTGTATTATGGGCAAGCATAATGAGTTTTTGTAACTAAAGTAGGGGAGATAGTAAACTGGGATGAAAGTGAAGGGTCCACAAGATTTTTAGACAGCAATACACAAGGTAACTGGTATTATGAACTGTTATTTAAGAAATATAGCTTTTCAGACTGCTTGGTATTTAGCTCTTACTGTAAAGTATGAACAAAACATGCTGTTTATCACAAAGAGCAGAACAGGCTGGTTTTTTCTATTTGGAAGAATTAAAATTGTTTCCTCATCAGTTTCTTTGGTTCAGCTGAACGCTCAGAATTAATCATTTAAATAAACAGATATTTAATATTGTAACAAACATAAAATTACATGTTCTCAAAGGCCAGCTTGTAAGCAGCGTGTGACTGCTGAAAAATGTTCTGTATGCAGGGGTGGGAAGTCCTTCTTGCTCCAGAAGTACTCAGCCTTTAGAAAATATTTTTATTGCCAGTAATTGGAGAGAAAAATTGCTCCTCTTCAGTGAAACTTAACCTCACTGTACCCCACATTCTTAAAATGCATTTTAAGAGGAAAGGTGGGGTACTTCAATTATTTCAGCTAAGCAAGATGTTTAATGTGTAAATAACTCCATGGGTTTGTTTAATCAGCTTGGCTGGTTCTCCCTAGGAGGGAGCACAAGGAGGACTGAGCTAAGCTGTTGAGTATTTTTTCTGTTCCTAATTAAATTTCTTGGTGTTCAGGGTCATGGCATGCATGGGATGGGAGAAACAATGCACATACCTTTCCCTTTTGATGAAGCTGAGCAACAGGGAGGTAATGGATCATCTTCAGTGTATTTCTACATTACATTGCACATCACCTTGTGCAATAAGGTTGCAATAATCCTTTTTAAAAAATTTTTGTTGATCGTATGAGAAAATGGAAAGTTTTAAGTGGTTGACAAGTCTCTTCTGAGCTTAGAGATATCATCTTCCTTTTTGAATCTTCTCTGATCTAATTAGAATGTGTTTTCTGGCCTCTTATTTCCTAACACAGATGTAAAGAAGTTACCTTCCACAAATACCTCCAAATTTGCCTTTGTGCATACTTTCTTATTAACTAGAATATTTATTAATATCAAAAATAATTCTTCCATATATCATACTGAGCATTTCTTTGCTGTAAGACAGGTGAGACCAAAACTGAACAAACTTACCTTGATTATTAGCACCAGAAACTTACTATGGCACTTTTTTCCTCAGGAAAAGCTTTGCTAGCAAAATCTATTCCTTCAAAGTCTGCCTAGCTCAGCTGATTTTGAAAGGCTGGAATTAACAAGTTCTCAATACTTCTTAATGAGTAGGACAGAAGCTTTGCATAGTTGAGGCTATAACCTCTCCAAGTTAGAGCTGTCATAAAAGTATGAATTTCCAGATACAAAATTTAAAATTATTTAGGCTACTGCTTAGAAAAGTGTGGGCCAAGTAGAAACAAAACTAACTTAGTAATTTAGTTTTTACTAGGTTCAGCATTTGTTACTATTATATTTTCTCTCTCTGATATGTCTGGTTTTTCATGTGGTATCAAGTTGGAAGCAATCCTGAAGTTAGAATCTCTCAAGTTCTGACATGAGCAACTCAATGTTGAAATTTCTTGTTAAGCTGTATTCTAATTCTTCAGAATTTCAGATATGTGAAGCATGTATCTTGCATTGCATCTGCCATAAAAGACTCTGACACTGAAAGAGCTGGACACCTGATTCCTAGCTGAACCTTGCCATTTCTACTGTCTGAATGTGTCTATGTAGGAGAGAGATTGTATTTTGTTAGTATTTTTCTTTCTCCTACATAATTCTTCATGTTATTCCATATCTAACAATATGATCACTGAGATGGAGCATTACAAGCAGGGAAAATCCAAATAAAACCTTAGCCTGGCCTAGGGAGGAACCACATGGTTATGGGGGAGGCCTCTTATAAAGTGTGCTGGAATATGTTCTGTTTCCTCCTTAGATTTCTCTCGTGTGAACATGGGCATTCATACAGCTTTAAAAATACTGAGAAACAAAGTGGACTTGCAGCATTTTTGTGGCTATGTCACAATGTTGAATCCTTCAAGTCAACATGCTAACAGAAAGCTGAGTGATGCTTCTGATGGAAGAGGTTGGTTACCAATAATTGTCTTTTTTATCTGTTTTCCCTTAATTTCACTTAAGCAAAGGTGAGAAAAGGATTAAATTCTTTGATTTGTAACTCTACAAAATACTATCCAACACAGAGAAAAATCCATTTTGAGTGTAAATCTATGGGCAGTAGGCTTACTTCTCGATTATTCTTTGAGACTGGCTCAGAAATACCAAAAATAGATTGATAAACGACTGAATTAGAACAGTCAATAAAGGGAAAAAACACTCTTTTAAACATTAAAAATAAATTGTGTCATTTTTACATGCCAGAGCTTAATCTTTCATAATTGTTGAGGATCCCTAACTCTTCGGTCCCAAAATGAGTTCAGCCTTATGTTTCTCCCTATCCTTTCTTCCAGTTTTATAGCTTTATAGTCCTTGGTGACTATTAAGGTAACTAAATTTCTATTCATGTGCATGTTTATGTAAGAGTTACTTTGCCTTTAGGAGAGACTGAACTGGCATCAGGATCTGATGTGAATGGGAGCACAGAATCATTTGAGATGGTAATAGAAGAACCCTCAATGGATTCTGCAGTCAAGCAAAGCCTTGAAGGTAAAAACATGACAAATGGCTTGTACTAAGGATTACCTTGTTTTTAAGGATATGAGTTCATTGTTTGATTGTTCACTGGGACATGTCCAATGCAAAATTCCTCTTCAGATTCCCTTAAATATTTGACCAGTTCAGTAAATGAGCTGTCTTTAAAAAGCATGAACTGTGTAGTGGATCCAAATCTAAGATTTTTGACTCTAGAATGAGCTTTCTTGCTTTCTTTTTCTTACACTTTGTTTATCCCTTGTTTTTCTTTCTGTAGTACCCACAACTGAACTGGAATGGGTTCCCCTGGAATTATGCTTTGGCATTCCACTTTTCAGTTCCGAGTTGAATCAGAAAGTGTGCAGAAAAATTGCCACTCATGGATTATGTAGAAAAGAAAGGTGAGTGGTAATTTATTGGTTGCAGGTTTAACAGATGGTGTGTCTGGAACTTCTGCAAAAAAGATACCTACAACCCAATGATTATAAACCAGAACTGAGCTATGTTTATAGAGTAGCTAATTCTGATGTGTGAGGGAGTTGTTTTTTGGCTCATAGATGTGTATAACTAGTCCTCAGTTGTGGTAAGATTAAGATTAGGCTTTTTTTATATAGTTTCTGTAAAGCAAAAATTAATTATTTGTTGTAAAATGTCTATGGGCAGATCAGGAAAAAAATAAATTTGGGTGCCTTCCTACTCATTTTCCTTTCCTAGCCTCGCACAGGTTTTTTTTCCTCCTCCTAACTGTTCTGGAGGGGAGGAAAGCTTGCTGGTAATCCTTTGATGTAAAATGCATTTAGCTCTTAGGGAAATTTTCTTTACTGTTGGTATCATACTTGATAAGTTTAGTCACAGCTTATGATCCAGCTATCTAATGCTTTTTGCTGCAGCTTTTTTTATGAAAGATTGTTCTTTCAACAATGGGATTTTGGGGTTTGTTTCTTTTGTTTTGTGGTGGGGTTGGTGGGGATTTTTGTGGATTGTTTTTTGTGGCTTTTTTTCCCCCTAAGGCACAGTTCTGGAAATCAAAAGTAAGGCTGCTTGAAAATAAGGCTTAATGGTCTTATTATAGTAGTTGACCTGCTTTTAACAATGTGCCACTAATAAACTTCTTAAAAGTCATATTACCAGACTGTCCTAGATAAGAATGAGTCTAATATATAACTTATTTTAAGTAAAATAATACTTTTCAATTGCAGTAGTTTCATTTTATTCAGTGTAAATGGTGTTGAACTTTTACCTGACTAGACTCAAGAGCAGATGAGTCAAGCACCTCTTCAATGATGACAGTATTATCAAGCTTTATGTGTGAAAACTTTTCTCACATGATGTTAGATACTACTGGAGTTACTTGTGAGCAAGTTACTAGAGGTGTACTTTACTAGTAAAAAATTGTGTACCTTGACCATAGCTTCTTTTCGTTTTTTACAGCCTTCAAAAACTCCTACATTCCAGTAGAAAGCTGTCTCTTCAGGTCCTTAATTTTGTTCATTCATTCCAGGTAAGGAACAATAATCCAGGTGTTAATTGTTCTGTATGATCTATCATCCTTTTCTGCCCTCTTAACTTGCCTTCCTTGGATGTATGAAAACATACCTGGTTTGTTATATTTGCCTTTTCTTTAAATGGTAACTGTATTAAGCATTCAAGTGCTACTTGAGGGACAAAGCAAGTACTTCTCTATCCCTTTTTTAGCCTCATTTATTTCTTGTCTCAATGCTGTGGTTGCTTCTGGTGTGTAATTATTTTCATTGTTATTTATGGCACTTGCTCATTAAAGTTGTCCTTCACTCCTCCTGTTGTAACATAGCCTACTCTGCTGGTTATGTGGTGGCTGCTTGGATGTGTTGGAGAGATTTACTGCAAACCAGGGAGATGCAAAATTTATCTGCCTTTCAAGTTAATGTTTCCTTAGAAAAAATATATTAACATAGATTTCATGCCAGTTCCTCTTGTACTTGTTCTAAGATCCTCTAGACCTTAGTGTTCAATGAGTATTGAACATACTCTGGAAGGATTTTTTAGGAGGGTAGGTAGGAAATGGGAAATTTGTGTAGTAAGCAAAGAGGAATGCCAGGTCTGCAGCTTGCTCTTATTCTGCATGAAAGCAAACCATGTCCATGTGTAACATGGAATAAGCTTAGCTGCTCTGTCTTATGATACTTTTCTCTAAAACTCTGTTTTTAGTAAGGTAATGAATTTGTAGGTTACTTAACCAGGTAGTGTTACGGATGGCGTGTCATCCTGAAACTGTCTCCCTATGAGAATGTTGGAGATTCCCAGTAGGTTTGAAGCCCTGAAACCAGCTGTCAGTCTCAAGTGACTCTTGTCCTAATGTGTTAGATGTTATCTCTGAGGTATACTTTTCTAGATAATGTCCATAGAAAGGAAATAAAAAGGTGCTGCTGTGAGTTTTAAGATGAGAAAACCAAACTTCTGGGAAATAACATCCCTCATCATATGGTCAAGTAATTGTCTCCAAATACATGTATCCATCTTAGCATGGCAGAGCTCTCCCTTCATTTTTTCTTGGTCTTCAGTTTTAAGTCTCAAGGTTTCTTGGAAACCAGTCACGCATGCAAAGATGAAGCTGAGGCATCTGTATGCTTATTTCATTTTGTTTATTCTGTTTTCACTTCCATAATTATTTGGTGTTGATTGGATTATAGTAACACACTTCAGAAGCTCAAAGTGTATTTGCAGATTAGATTAACCTGTCACACTCTTTGTTTTTAAGACATGGTTTTCTTTGTTTTGCTTTTAGGAAGGTATTTCAACGCTGGATCAGCTCCATGATGCTGGTTCTTCGAGTTCACTTCTGCAGCCAATTTCTGCAGACATGGGGGTTCCTCTTCCTGCCAAGAATCTCATGTTCAAGGAAGGTGTATTATCTGAATGGAATGGATGGGCCCCTTCCTCAGTTTTTTTCAACCACACCTAGGGAACAGGTCAAATAGAGGTTCTTGTGCATTGATCACTAAATGCCTTTCTTCTATTACGGTTAATTCCTAGTGCCAACCACTAAGAAGCGCACTGCTGCTGCAGCAGAACCCATGTAAAAGTAGTGTTACAAAAAATGTGTTGTGTTGCAGTATTGGGGAAGTACTTAAACGTCTAGAACTTGTTACTCATTACTGCATATCTTGCTGCAACAGAGAGCTTTTTAGCTGTCAGCACTATTTTTATCTTGAGACAATCTTTGTTTTATAACTAAACATGCCCTTTCTAGGCTTTCTGATGATTGTTAAATTTCTATGCTGTCACCACAAAATTGCAATAGTAGTTTTCTATGTTCGTTACTCAGACATAAATTCTGTTTAGTTTTGTACTGTATTACTGAAAACTTTTCTGTATAAAGGTAAGAGATTTGGCTCTTCCTCTGAAAGCTCAGTGATACCAACTGATTAAATAAAAGTATCATGATGATATGGGGCATTAAGGATTGTTGAATTCTGTAGTTCAGCTTAACGGTGGGGTCTTGACAAATCAGTGCAAGGGAAGGAGGAGGCTGAGTTAGTGCAGACTCAGTGTACTACTGATGACCTAAGGCTGCTTTGAAGATGAGTGATGCACTTCCATCTGTCAGTATTTGGTGGAGGTATGGAATTGTGGAAGATCTGAGGTGGTTATCTCTGTTTGCAGAGTTCTTAATGATAATGGATTCATCTTCCTCTTGGTATGAAACCAGGAATGTCTGAGATATGATCCCACTGGGAGTCTTTTGCTGTAATTTGAAGCTGGTGATGATTCCTGTGGGCATAAATTGAGTTTAAGCTAGATAACTAGTTCTGTCCTGTTGAATAATGTTTGAAAGAACAGAGCTCTTAATTTTTCACATCAGTTGTTAGCAAAGGAAGATAACAGCAGAGGATATGAAGACAGAAAATTGAGTGAATCTGTGTTTCTTGAACTATTAGCTGTTGATCATGAAAAAAAATTAACAGTAAGCTTTTTTCATCTAAAATCGTGTTCTGGCTCTATTTGTAGGGGATGGCTTTATGTAGCATGACTTTACTTTGTTTATATTAGGTATTAACAACTTTTTGCCAGCTTAAAAAAGTCTGTTTCTTTTAGCACACGAGGAGGACAAGCAATATAGTTTGTTAAGACTTCTCTGCTAGCTCCCTTCTTTACTAGAGCTGCCTTGTTTTAGATAGTCATAACTGAAACTGAGACTTCATCATCCTGTCATTACTATCCTGCAATACACAGTGGGTCAAGGATCTTTGGCACAGATGGTGCTGAACAGCAGCAAGGAGAAAAATGGCAACATTTGGGTTTGTATCCTGTTCTGCATTAAAAAAAAATGTCAAAAGCTTGAAGAGGACAAATGTACAAATGTATAGGATAATGCAGTGACTTAATTTACAACTGTGAAGATCCCATTCTTTTTCACTGGCTTTATGTACATTCCTGAAGTAAGCATAGGACTTGTGCTCTAAGAAACTGGAAGTCTCTAGTACTTCAGTTTGCTCAGTGCTGCTTTCTTACATCAGTTTTGTTCTGGAATTTTACCAGCAACAGCTGAACTTAGCATTCTGCATATATTACAGTTACATTACCCATATGAAGTTAATCATTTACATGACTGTAACTCTTTGTACTGGACATGCATACCCTCTGTAGCGGTTTTTAAGTTGCCTTATATCCTCCAAAGTAAATTGAAGAGTAATTGGATGTCATTCTGCTAGAAGTGGCTGAGAAAACCTTTACTGTGAGAACTGTTACATGGAGATGAAGCCAATATCTGGCACTGTAGAGGAATTAAGCAGTAGTGATAGCTTACACTTCCAGGGCTATAGATGTTACTTTAAGTGCTACTATGAGCTGCAGTAGGTGAGCTAGTTTGCTGTATTGTATTAAATTTTTCCATGCACTATCCATATTAGTATGTAAAGTCAGGATAGTGCAAGTTGTATGAAAGTTTGAAAATAGATGAAAACTTACTGTTCTCACTGCATATTCTTCAGTGTTGCTAAAGTGAAGGTTATTATCCTTTGTTAATAGGTTGTCTAAAGTAAAGTTTCTCAATAAAAGTAGCCTGCTCCTCAGAGTTGGTTAATACCCATAAATCTTACCGTTAATGCTGAGAATTCCAGATGTGTTGCAGTTTTTTAGAACTCAAGCCACTCTAATTTAGGGGCTTAAAAACTAGTTTAGGAGCTTAAATATTAAAATCTGCATATCTGAAGTTTACTGAATAAATTGCAACCAAAGAAGTCTATTGAAATTCCTAAAACTCTACTACAGCACCAGTGCTTGGGATGGTCAAGAGGCTTCAAATTATATGACTTGTTTTAAATATTGTGTAAAAACCCAACAGATTTCAAAGATCTTCATACCAAAAGAATCTATTTTATATTGTACTGCAAATAAAGACAAATTTATTCAATTTCTTTTCTTCAGGTACTTTTATTGACCATGGGGAAAATCACATACATTACACATTGTAAAGCTGTTTTAAGTTTCTGTTTCAGAAAGATTTTTAGCTTGCAGAAGATGGCTTGGCTTTGTGCTCTGGCACAATCCAAGTAGTATTGAAGCTGTGTGGATATACCTGAAGATGTTCAGGAGCCAGCTAAGAAGTGTGTTACATTTGTTTTCAGGGTTTTTTGATCATGATTTATTGCACTTTTTTCCTTCGTTCTCAAATTTTCCCTTACTTTCTTGTTCAGTGTTTCAGATGGTTTGTATTTTGGAAGTTTTAAGTACAACTGTAACTGAATACAGTTGTGCTCTTCTAGTGTGACATTGTTAATATTATACATTAAATTGTACAAAGTCTGTGTTCAGTTAAATTATTGACACATGTAACAAATGTTTACAAATAAACTGTGGTGTAGGTCAAACCATGTGCAGAATCCTTCTCATGCAGTAGTTTTATTCTTGGGCACAGCTCTAAAATGTCCCTCTGTCACCGTAGTGCTCAAGCCCACCAAATGTCATTAAGTGTCTTTTCCCAGTACACCTGCAGTTCTGCAGAGATGCAGTTTGACCAGTGGAAACCCTCTGTTCTGGTGTAGTCTTTCCATGCTGTGTACTTGTCCTTCCCCTTCTTCTCAGAGGTTGAGAGCATCGTGTATGCTGCATCTCCTCCAGCCACATCTAAACCTGTAGTTTAGGGTGCTGGGTATTTGAAGGCACTTGTGCATGTGGTGTCTTACCTGTTTGCTTTGGCTAAAGCCATTTTTGACTAGGAACTTGAAAGAAATGAGAAAAAAAATTGTTTATGTAAGGTCATGCAGGCCAGGGATTAGTTTTAGCAGTATAACTGCAATGAATCGCACACAGAATCACTGGGTTGGAAGAGATCTTCAAGATCATCAAGTCCAACCCATGCCCTAACACCTCAACTAAACCATGGCACTGAGTGCCACATCCAGTCTTTCTTTAAACACATCCAGGGATGGTGACTCGCCACCTCCCTGGGCAGACCATTCCAGTACTTTATCACCCTTTCTGATGTCAGTATGAAAAATACGGATCTAGATGGTGAAAGAAACCAAATAGCCTCTTCCTGTGTTTAAACCTTCCTTTATTATAGCCTGGATTTTCTTGGGAATGTGTATGTAGCTATCTTTTTATATGTCTTTCCTCTTCACCATTTGTTCCACTTGAACATTCCTGATGCATGTCTCTAGCTTTGTCTGTGACAGACTTCAAGGCTCTTTTTGGACCATGAAGAAATGTATCTAGTTTTATTGTGCAGCACTGGAAGCAAATGTTAATCCTTGCCCCAATCCCCTGGAACAAAGCCAAGCTTCTTAATGCTTCTTGGAAATAACTTTGGGTGACTTTGATAATCAAGATTGTTTTCTTATGAGCTACTTGGTACAAAAGATGCCTTTTGGAAATGGTCCTCCTGGTGAGGGCAGTTTGGGGCTGGGCAGGGTGTAGGAATGGAGCTGGTCCTGGAAACAAGGTCCTTGTGGATCTGCAGTGAGATACTGAGCTTAGAGTTCTGCCTGGTACACAGGGAGCTGAACCTGGTGACACAATGGCCTCGGGTTGTGCCAACCTGAGTCTCTGCCCTCAGCTGCACGGCCTTTAGGGCTTTAGGGCTGCATGTGACTCCTCTTGAGCACACTCCTTTGTCCTTGATTTGGCAGAGATGCACAGAAGCAATCTGTCTTGGTTTAGGGTAAATTTGGGAGGAAACCTTTGAAGGGGGTTCCGCTGGGAGGCAAACTCAAACAGCCCCTCCCTCCAGCCAGTCCAGGAAAAATTTCTTCAGAGAAAAAGTGGAAAAAACTATTAAACTATTTATTTAACAAACAGAATATCTACACTAAGAATGGATACTATGA